>CANXYI012120456.1:0-10768 GCA_948208565.1 Hura crepitans
TTGCACTATTCACCCAAGTGATGGTTCTCTCCAAATTGGCCTCTTTTCTCCAATCTTTTGAGGGATTTACTATCTAAATAGGGTGGAGGGTTTAATTATTTACTTTTTTATGGAATTTTGGTAGGAAATTTAGAGAGAGAAAGTGAAGAAAAATGGAGAGGGAGGGGATGGAATCTCTAGCTTGGGGTTGAAGATGATGGGTTGGCCCTTGGTTGGACCACTATATGCAGAAATCTGGAGTGGGGGTTGGGATGGTTCAATTTGATTGGCCCAAATGGCCTTTAACCAATTTTGGGCATTTTTTTGTCACTTTTTGATGTAAAAATTCATAATATATTCTAGAAGCTTCCAAAAATTCCCATTCTAGTCCCAAAAATTCTCAATTATTGCCACTAAGGCCTTTGTAAAATTTCAGCTGAAAATTCCACCGAATGAAAAAATCCCTATTCACCCTAAACCGATTTTTAGATTCGAAAATTCGTAAAATATTCTCTGGTGCTCCGAAAATTCTCATTTCAGTTTTAAAATTCCTAAATTAATAAGATTAAGGTCCATGAAAATTTTCAACCCAAAAGTCAATTGTTGACTTTTTAGTACTATTCACAGTCTGAATAAAATATTCCAAAAAAGTACCAAGTGACCTCAGAAAATTTCAATTCCTTCACCATCATACTCAATGGAATTTTTGAGGTTCAGGGTATGGTATTTTCGAGACCATCCGGGCTCATTCCCGGGTCTCAAGCTGTCCGGGTCTCGAAATATTTTTATCTCCGAAAATGATAGTTTATAGCCTAAATTGAATTATTGATTCTGCTAAAAATTTTAATTCATTCGTTTTGATCATTTTCAGGCCCATCAAAATTTTATAAATAATATACCAACAATCGGACTCGAAATGATGACTCACACCACGAGAAACATCAAACGGGTCTCGAAAGCACTGTTCATAAGATTTTAACCGGCGGACGTTACATAAAACCTCCAAATGAAATTCATACTTCTCACCTAATCACCATAACAGCATCACCACATATGTAGATAGAATCAAAATTTATACTTATGATCAACTTGAACAAAATTTCTAGTATTTATTTTATTCTGCTATGATAATCTCGACTTAACAACAATTGGATTCACTCCTTCAATTTGGCTCCTTTTTAAAAAAAAACCCAAATTCAAATCTATCAAAATCAATTTATGTTTTAAACTTCCCCTCACCAAATTGCCCTTTTCCTTACCAACTTTAAGGATTAAGAGGTGAAATAGTGAAATTGAAATTAAAACTTGAGGCATTTCTTAGTCTTCTACCTCTTGTCTCTTTCTCAGCTACTTTTTTTTTTCTTTTGTTTTTGGTTGCTTGGACCCAATTAGTCACCAAATCTTTTAAGATTTAAACCAATTTATATACAATTCTCTTTAATAATCCTTATTTTCTTAGCCCTTTTCAATTATACCCTTAATTTCTCCTTATCCTTTCATTTTTAAATTCCCTTGTAACAAAAATAAGTTTCTATACAGTCCATTAAGATTTAAAAAAATTCACCTTAGATAAATTCCCTTTCATAACTTTACAACCTCATTACCCTTTAATTAGTATTTCCTTTTTATACAAAAATCCCCTTTTAATTTATTGCACATTCATATAAATTCTTACATTCATTAATGGCAATTTACTCAGTCTCACTTAGCATCTAAACATATGTGTGGATGTTACATAGAAGGTCTATTCGGACCTTGATTTAGCATTAATAGGTTATAAAGAACTTAGGCTTTGATTTGTCCTAATGGACCATAGGCCATGGGCTTCGTTCCTTTAGGCTAGTTCTATGTTAGTCTATGCGAACCTTGTGGCATCAAATCTTTGCAGATTTACACCCTGATAGTTCATATGAACCATGTTTCAAGTTTTTTGGCTTGTAGCTTTAGCTTGTCTCTGGTTATTATCATAGGCGTAAAAATGAATGAGTCAATACCGTAAAGTTTAAATCTATAGGAAAATTCTAGACCAAAGATTTAAGTGTTTATAGTTGCTCCCACTTTGGTATGTGCTATGAAATAATAGTGCAATAGTGTATATCAAAGTATAAGACTTAGTAATATACTAGAAGTTTTATTGGCTTTTGGTTTTTTGCCTTTTCATAATCCAACTCACTGTTTCATATTTGCATGATATAGCTTGTTATCTTGCATATTCATAATCAAACTTGTTGCGTAATTTTGCATCTTGGCATTCACACATTTTTACCTCTTGATAGCCTATAGTTGCACCACTTGGTAGCTTGGCATTCGCACCTCTTGGTGGCTTGGTGTTTACACCTCTTAGCAGCTTGGTATTCACACATCTTAGTGGCTTGGCACTAACACATCTTGGTGGCTTGGCACTTGCACCTCTTGGTAGCTTGAATTTATTTTGTAGATTAAAGGGTAGTTTGCTACGTATATGGTTAATATGCATGGAAGATGTATCTTTTCATGAAAAACATGTTGGTAATTCAAAAGAATGCATGTTTTCATGCAAAGAAAAAAGGATAATACATGTTTTTATGCATGAAGAACTTAACAACTTTATAAGTGACCCAAATAAAAATGTATAAATGTATGTTTTCATGTATAAAAAATGTATTAAAGAATTATGAACAATGCATGTTTTTCATGCCTAAAGGTATTATAGAATAATGGAAAAAAGATTAATGCAAGGAAAATGCATAGATAAATTATGCATGTTTTCAGACATAGAAAATAAGTTGGTGAATGATGTATTTATGCATGGAAAATGGATTAATGCTTAGAAAACAAGGAGATTAATAATGCATGTTTTCATGCATGGAAGACATATTGGCGAATAATTTAGGGATTAATGCATGGAGAACATGGAGATGAATTAAAAATGTTTCCATGCATAAAAAAGCATAAAGATAAATTATGCATGTTTTCATGCAAGGGAAACATAGATATAAATGATACATGTGCTCATACAAAGAAAACACAGAGATAAATAAAGCTTGATGCTTGATGTATAAGAAAAGGTATTGATGATTTTGATGCATGATTGCATGCATGAAAAGTATCGTTGTGTGATACCTATAACATGCATGGAAAGTAAGGGCAATAAAGAATGACACATGTTTTCATGCATAAAGAAAAGGCACATTTGCATGTTTATACCTATGTTTGAAGGTTTATAGAGTGAAGAAGGATATACTGACACATATAAATGAATACGGATGAGCTAACGTATATCAAGCTGAATGGATGTGAGCTAATGTATGTTTATGCATACTGAATAGATGTGAATGAAATGTTTGCATGTATGTATACCTAATAAATGATGAATGTGCATGTACATATTTGAACTTAATTTTCTTTAGATAAATGGATGAATTTGGTGATACTAATGCATGTTTGTACTTGATTTTCCATATGGATTTGTATTGAATGTGATATGGTGAATGAGTAATGAATATGGTGACCTACATGTATGGCTACCTAATAGATGAATGTGAGCTTGTGCATTCTAGATAAATATAAATGAAGTGGTGTATGTATGCATTGATGGATGTGCTTTTGCCTGAGTTCTTCATAGATGAGAGATTGGTGAATCTAACTTTTATTTTCCTAGATTGATGTATGAATGTGTTTTTCCCTAGATGAATGAATGATGATTAGATGAATGATAATGGTATCTTTTCCTAGATGAATGAATGATAAAGGTATCTTTTTCCTAGATGAATGAATGATGATTATATGAAAAGACATAGATGTTTAATTCTTCCTAAATGTATGTGTGTATGCAAATGTATAAGTAAATGTATGTCAACTTCATATGTTTCTAATACATGACCTCATGTGTGTTTAAAGAACAAGGTTTTACTACTGAAATCAACCTTTCCTTAGACTCATCACAGGAAAGACTTAGGTGTAGAGAAGAGTAAGTCATGGTAATGTGAAGGCTAAGGAATGAAATATGCCATGAAGGTAAAAAGACTGAGAATTTAGGCAAAACATTTATTCGCTAGGCAAAACATTTAAACAAGTATAAAGAATGAGTTATTATGTTTGACAAAATGATAGAGCATGTTAATGTATGTGATTACATAGTATGGTACACTTGTTATTCGTTGGCTTGAAGGTTTTCCAACTAAATATTTTATGTTGATCTCTAATTTTTGCCTACCATTTATGAGTTTTTGATCTAGTTAGGTATGCTCTAATTTTTGCTAGGCCACCTTTTACCAGTTTTCAACCTAGTGAGCTTCTTTTTCTTTTTCATTTTTATTTAACTTATCCATATTTTTGTGCTTAGAACTCATTATGTGTGATTTGAGCCTACAATTTTTACATGGCCTAAAGTTCATCGTGTTGTCTCTATTGATTGGATCTTAATTTGTATCCTCTAAAATTGCTAGATATGTATTAAAGCTCATGAAATGATATGAAGTGTATGGAATTCTTCAGGAGGAGAATTTGAAATGTTATAGCTTTGAAGCATATGTTGTTAAGAGCTCTCAAATTGATAGATAAATTGTGTAAGTGCTAGCTTTATGCTCTCTAGTATCTTAAATCTTATGCTTCAGCTGTGTATTGAATGCCATCCTCGTAACCTTTCCAAGTATAGCATTGATGATATCTTTGTTATTAGCAAGTCCAAAGATTTTTTGACTCAATATTTTCTCTCTATTTCCTTAACTTTTGCCTAAGGTCATAATCTTGGTTGATTGTACTAGTAGGAATTATTTTTATGAAGGCAACCATAATTGAAAAATGAGATTGCTCAGTTGTTTGAGACTTAAGATAAACATTTTTGTTCTTATAGGCTTACAAGTTTTGGTATTTGGAGCCTATTGACCTTTGGGTTTTTATATAAGTAAAAATCGAAGGAGGATGTTTGTTTTTTTTTTGAATGGCTCCCATGAGCTCTTAGAAAATGATTGGATTACACAAAACTCCTTTTTAGAATATGAATTTGGTGCTTTAATCTTTAAAGCCTATTGAACTTATACCTCTCTAAAGATTGAAGAAAAGTATTCATTTGGGTTTAGTTAGCCCTAATTTATTATTTTTTATTTCTTTCTATCTCTCATCTAACATTGAGGGATATTTATCATGCCTTACAATGAAAGATTAGGTCTTTAGCTTTGAAATTGCATGTAGTAATGGTAGGCCATTCTTTTAAAGATCATGAACTACTTATGATAATGCTTGTGAATTAAGCTATTTTTTTTGGAAATCTCTTAACTTACTTTTAAGAGTACCGTGCTATCTAATTAATGAGGTGAATAAAAATGATCATGTAGAGTAAAAATAACATTTTATTAACCATAATTATTCTCATATAAGAAAAGAAATAATTAGGAAAAAAAAAGAAAAGACATTTTATCTTGTCTTTATTTAATCTTTCCATATCCTTAATTAGCACTATCCTGCAATTGGTCATTATTTGGCCTATGAGTTGGCAGACCAAAAGTCAGGAAGAGAGAATCTTAGTTTTCTAGTGAATTAGGGAAGAGCAGTGAAGTCTGGTAATGGGTGATCTTTAAGATTAGGTATTATATTGTGGTCTATAAAGTATTTAGTAGCTTGATAGAGAGCTTTACAATTATCAGTTAGGTGGCTAGTCCTTTAGTGATAAGCATAGTATAAGTTATGGTAATGGTTAGAGGGAAGTTGTGTAGATTGATGTTCAGGTATTAAAGGTCAAAGGAGGTTTATCTCTCTTAATTCCTTAAGCATTATTGATAATGGCTTATTCAGATGGGCAAATCTATAGGGATGCCTACTAGGCTTAGTTCATTAGTCACTATTTGCCCCCTTAGTTAAGTCCACTTCCATTGGATTTTTCAAAGCACTTTGTTGTTGGACTTCAAGCCCAAAATATTTCTTTAATCATCATATCTATGGATCTTATAGTTCTCCTTTCCAATGTTGCCATTGCTTTGTTCATCATGCCTCTCATCACAAATTGATTTTTGCCTTTGGCCTCAGGACTAGTTGCCATTTTAGTGGTAGAGATCATTAAGTCTTTTCCTTTAAAGAGCTCGAGCAAAGGATAATCCTTGTAGTTAGTATAACACATGGTTACTATCTCTATAGAATGTATTATAAAGGATGTTTCAAGCATTTATGGTGCTATGGTATGCTTAACCAGTAAGGATTATTCTAAGTATGATACATAGATGGTAGGTGTAAAATCAAAGGTTAGTGATATGCACATGATGTGCCTAGACATAATATAACTATAACTGCATGTGGATATGTGATGGATGAGGTTTCCATACTAGGTTAATGAATGAATGTATGTCACACCTACACTAAGTAAGATGATGCAAGGTGGATGGTAATGCATAAAGCAAATGCATGTGTGCTTGGTTATGGCAAGAATGAATAATGTATGTTTAAACTAGGTAGTATAAAGGAAAGTGTGAAGTCATAAGATAGTGTTGTGTTGTACAACTTATGAAAACAATATGGTTTATGTTAATACTAATGTTTGTTTGGTTAATGCATGAATAAGGGCCTATATATGAGGTTTACATATGGTCTAAGAGCCTATATGGCTTATGTTGCAATACATGACATGTATATGCATGTTGACGATGCATGAATGATTATGTCAAATGTAGGGTATAACTAGATGTACGTTTGTGAGGATTATGTGAACTACTCTTGCAAAGTGCAAATTATGATACATGGCTTAAGCAATATAATGCATGGATGTGTATGTATGCTATGCATAATTCTTGGTGATGCCTAATGTTGTGTATGATTCTTAGTGATGCCTATTAATCATTGATTTATCTTTCAAGAGAGAACTTAAACTTAAGTTGATTTACTTTGCAAAAATGTCATCCTCAGGATTAAAGCTTAAATGTATCTATATAAACATTTGAATGTAAATTCATTGGAAAAGTATTTGTAAAGATTACAAAAGCTCAAAACTAAACTAAAAAAGAGAAACGAGATTAATTGTTGGAGCTTCTAGCTTTTGGATTAGGTATTCACTTGGCTTTAATGAGATTTTGAATGGCATGATAAAGGTTCTTGCAATAATCTATGAGATATCCTATCTTTTGATGATAGGCACAATATAAATCTTGCTTATGTTTAGCTAAAAACGGCCCAGTTAGAGGTTGGTATGGTAAGGGTTAAAGTTTTTGTTCTTTTATGAGCCTGTTCAAACACTAGGACTTAAGTCTACCTAACTTATAAAAATGGAAAGTGTTCATTATATTTATATCCATAGTATGACCTGGGTGATTATTACAACCATCATTTGTAACACCTTCATTATTTTTGAATCATTTATTCTGAAATGCCATTTTTACATCAATGGTAATGTCTTTAAGTTGTTTCCATGTGGGGATGCCTTGGTAGTAAGTCTGGCATTCATATAATTACTGGCATTCTTGATGCACATTTTGATTTGGCTATTTCTTCAGGTTTGTTCCTCATTTTTAGCACCTTGGCACTCCATCATTCTAAGTATTCTAAAAAGGACTCATTGGGTTTTTAGTAGAATAGTTCCAAGTCTTCAAGGGTCACCTTGATAGCTACTTTTTTTGAGTATTGATTGTTGAATACATAGGCTAGAGCTTCCTTGTTCACTTTAACCTTCTTTTTTAAGTTATGGTACCAATCTAAGGCTTGCCCAATTAAGGACATGCTAAACAAATTTATTATTTGTGCTTTTGATAGATCGGTAGACCTCATGGCTACTACATATTGCTTTAAAAGTGTTCTAAGTTTGGGAGTACCATCAAACTTGCTTAAATTTGGCATTTTGAACTTGTAGGGCATGGAGTGATCAATCTTTAGGTTGATGTCTTCTAGGTTAATGTCATTACCTGCAGTCACTAGATGACTCATGGCTTTCAATTTTCATTGAGCTCTTTAATAGGATCTTTCTTATCATACTTAGGTGGTAGAACTTTAGGCTTAACAGGTAGTATCTCTTTATGAACGTATATATTTGATAGTGCATTAGTCATGGCTACCATTATTCTTTTCTCTATATTTTGAAATATCTCATTTAGCATGGCCTTTGTCACTACGTCATCTTCTAACATGATTACTCCTCTTGGTAGGTTAAATATGGATCAATGGTGGTTGCAAAACAAAAGGTTAGTTATGATGCATGAGTTATCTTAAGATGGTGTATGATGTGTTCTATATGTGTGTTTTATGTATGTATGATGTCTAAAAAACAAATATGATGTATGGTCATATTGTTAGGATGTTATATATGCATATGTGTGGATGCATGGTATGCCTATATGGATATGAGTGAGGTTACAAGATTCTAATAAGAAGATATGATTAAGAAGTCAATAGAAGTGAATGATGCAACATTATTTAGTGTGACATATGCTAGTGTAGAGTGTACTTAAATCTAGATGAAAGGTGTTACATGGGTGTGTAAAAGCTTATGTTATGAATAAGATACATATGGTACATTTGTACAAAGTGTGAGTTTTCATAAGAATGAAAATCTCATGTGTATACATAAATGTACAAAGGATATATATTAAGTGTACAAGGATAAACATAAGCAATAAGTCTTCTAATCTTATTACTCCCACACATACAGTCTTAGCGATTCTTCCTACGTAGGCTTACCTAAACATCAACAAGGGATGTATAGGTTCGATTATGGGCCTAATTAGGCCTAATGGCCTCTTGTATTAAAAGTGTATGCAAAAATAATGGCCTATAATGTTTAAGTCTTATTTAAGATGAAATTAGGCTGGGCAAATTCCAAAGAAAAGGCACAATGGGCTTGACCTAATTCAAATGAGGTTAAACGTAATAGGCCCATATAGCAATCATAATGTAATCACAAACTCTTAAGGTCATGTAACCTAGAGGAAGTTACTAAAATTTAACTATATAGGTTTCATGGTTTGGTTTAAAAAGGCTTATAGTTCCCACAAGTGGGGTTCCCTACTAAAGGGTCTTCACAAATCAAGGTTAATAGTGACTGGTTAGTTCATCGTTTGATATACTTAAAGATATAAGGCTTGTAAGTGATAGATATACTAGCAATTGCCCATTCTTGAATAAAAAAAAGGGTTCATGGTTTGCAACACCATACAGGGTAAAAGGGACACAATTTATATAAGATGAAATACATGGGATTAAAAATTAGAATATTAGAAGGCATATTTTTTTTTGTCACTTTTGAATTAAATTCTCAGCCCCTAATGGAGTCACTATTGTAGATTTTATGTACCGAGGATGAGGCAATTATGTTAGAAGTTGCCACTTAGCTCTACACTAGGACCACTGATCTTTTGCCCAGTAAGGGTTTGAAATAAGATATTACTTATGCTCCAAAAATATATCTTTATTTAATTCTAATGTTTATCAATCTCGTATCATGCAAGCAAACATTATAATTAAAATAGCATATGTGTCAATTTTTGCACACTAAAAAAAGTAAATTGCACTAATTAGAATATATTTTAAAGCATAAATATAAATTGTTCATCCACAAATTGGGTTATTCATTTGTTATTATTTGACCTAACAATTATCCATAATTCCATAGGAATTGACAGTAGTTGCCTAACTCCCATTTCTAAGAGATTGGCCTTTATTAAAATACATTTTCATGTGACTTTTATTAAAGAAAACCAAAACTATTTTATTAAAAAAAACTAATTAATTAAGTATAAAAGTCATTGATGTGAAGTTACATTTTACTTGTAAAATGAGTTGATTAAACTACCTATTACAGGCCAAAATAAATAAAAGAAGTAACTAAAAGCTACAAAAACCAAAGTAAATAAGAACAAAATAAAAAATTAGTCCCATTTCTGCGTTGTCAAGTCCATGTGGACTACATGATAAAGATGAGACTTGGTCTGTTTAGACCTTATATCCAACATAAATGGTCAATCTTACACAACTCAAGATAAAATGATTAGTAGCACAAACAGAGGTCCGTGACAACCTAATAATAGTACTAAACAAGATTATTATAATACATGTTTAAGACACACATATAGATATAAATATGTATGGAATATTCATGAAAAATCATTATAAATAGGATGCCTAAAATAATTAATGATGAAAAGAGATATGAATAATTTAACATAAACAAGTCTATACAGACTACAAAAAAAACATATTCATTCAAAACAAACATTGGCACAGACTAGACTCCTCATGAAAAGGAGTCTATATATACTATACATTAATTACAGAAAGTAATTTACATGCATATCAAAGAAC
Source organism: Hura crepitans (assembly GCA_948208565.1). NCBI lineage: Eukaryota > Viridiplantae > Streptophyta > Magnoliopsida > Malpighiales > Euphorbiaceae > Hura > Hura crepitans. The sequence continues at coordinate 10,234 of CANXYI012120456.1, forward strand.
AGAACGATTAGAATTAATTGTAAAGAGACATTTAACATTAATATATGTTATAATGGTTAATAGAGATAAGACATACATCCCTAAACATTAAATAAGCATTAAAATGGAACATAGGTGATGTAAAACTATTATCAAACATTGGTCCATACAAACCTTATATTATGCACATATTCAAATAATTGTTCAGTGCGGACCTTAACCCTCATTAAAATATGCCTATGCAGACTTATTCATCAGTTCCAGAAAAATAAGTGCAATTATAATTTTCTAATAAATAATTAAAATATTAATAAAATTATTTAAAATGTTAACCTCCTCCTATAATTGATATGGGGATTACATACAATCACCTTGCATGTTAATTAATCATTGGCTCATAAAAAATAGAGAAAATAAAATTGAAATATTATAATAGAGGCCTTAGATCTTACCTTGATTAATACAACAAGCAACAAGACAAAAAGTAGGGTTTTAGAAGAATATAATTTTTAGTAAGGGCTTATAAACTAGTAGAGCAAATCCTACATTGGAGTTT
>CANXYI012120517.1:0-13396 GCA_948208565.1 Hura crepitans
TTCATGGAGACTTGGATGAGGAAGTGTATATGGAGATTCCCCCTGGTTTTGATAATGAACAGAGTCAAGGGAAGGTGTGTAAGCTAAAGAAAGCCTTGTACGGACTGAAACAATCCCCCAGAGCTTGGTTTGATAAATTCAACAAAGCTCTGATCTCCTGTGGCTATCAACAAAGCAATGCCGATCATGCTCTCTTCATAAGACATCAAAAGGGTAAAATCACTTTTCTCATAGTTTATGTTGATGACATAGTAGTGACAGGAGATGACAGAGAAGAGATGGTTAGATTAAAGAAGCTATTGGCACAAGAATTTGAGATTAAAGTTCTAGGAAAATTGAAGTACTTCTTGGGAATTGAGATTGTCAGGTCAGAAAAGGGAATCTTTATTTCTCAAAGGAAGTATATCTTAGATCTCTTGAAAGAAACTGGTATGACAGGTTGCAAACCAGCAGAATCGCCTATTGGAAGCAATCACAAGTTACAAGCTGGGGTCGGAGAGTCATTTGATAATGAGAGATATGAGGAGATGGTTGGAAGACTCATTATCTCTCGCACACTAGACTAGATATAGCCTATGCAGTCAGCTTAGTGAGTTAGTTTATGCATGATTCTCGAGATTCTCATATGAATGCTGTTGTCTGCATATTGCAGTATCTAAAGTCTGCTCCTGGGAAAGGTCTACTTTTCATCAAGCATGGTCACCTCTGAATAAAAGCCTTTACAAATGCAGATTGGGCTGGATCTCTAGATGACAGAAGATCTACATCTGGTTATTGCGCCCTTGTAGGAGGGAACTTGGTTACTTGGAGAAGCAAGAAGCAAAGTGTAGTTGTTAGATCAAGTGCAGAAGCAGAATATAGAGCCATGGCTCAAGGTGTTTGTGAACTTCTTTGGCTGCAAAAGTTACTACAGGAATTGAGACTATGCGATAGAGGAAGACTTTCCTTATATTGTGACAACAAGGCTACTATCAGTATAGCTCATAATCCAGTTCAGCATGACCGGACAAAACATTGAAATTGATCGACACTTCATCAAAGAAAAGGTTGCAAGTGGTGTTTTAAATTTGTTTCATGTGTCATTAGAAAAACAGCTAGAAGATGTGTTCATAAAAGGTCTCAACAAACGAAATTTTCATACACTAGTTTGCAAGTTGGGCATGTGTGACATCTTTGCACCAACTTGAAGGGGAGTGTTGACTAAGTTAGATTTGGATAGCTAAGCTGTAATTCTTATCTTTATCCTTTAGCTGTAATTCTTATCTTATCCTAATTAGGCTACGATTAATTCTATCCTAATTAGGCTTAGAATTTTTTTTTGTATAAATAGCCATGTACATGAGATGTAAATACACAATAGAAAAGAATTATGTTTCTGTCTCAAAAATCTTCACAAATCAATTTAGAGAAAGTTAATGTCATAAATTTTTTCTAACAATTGTTTATGGAAACTATATCAATCATCGAACAGGGCAATATGATATCATATTAAGCATTTAGAATAGCTTTCCACAATGGCATTATTTCTTTGTCTCTACTATAATTATTTTATCAATTTTCATTGTATATTTACTTTAGAATTCAGCCATTCATATGTATATCTCTAGTTTATTGTTATGATCAGAAGACAAGAATCGCATTGCTGGTCGATTAACTGGAAAATCTGAGATGGCAATTCCTTTCTTTTATTTCAATTCCATGAGTGACCTATCTTGACAAAGTATTCAAGCTTGTCAAAGGGAGCTCGTATCTTAAGACTCCTTAAGAGAGAGATCCAAATCTCTTAGGTTTCTTTTGAACAAACTTCATCTCTTAGGTTTCTTTTGAATAAACTTCTGCTTGCTACTGTAACCAGCTATAACACATATAATCCTTCAATTTGCTCAATCTGAAGTGGGTTTATAGGAATTCTTTTCCTACGTTTTACCTTGTTTTGCAGTAGGTGTTATAAACATGTGAATAGGATCGTGTCACAGGCGATTTACAGGAAAATCAAAATCAATTACTTTTCCTTTATTTCGATTCTTAGGTTTATCTATCTTAAAAATATTTAAACTCATCAAAGGGAGAATGAAACCTTTGAACCTCGTTAAGAGAGAGCTCCTGATCTCTATAACCTTTTGATAAAATATGACTTATTTTATTGATTGAATTTTGCCTTCTTAAATAAAGGTTACAGCCCTATTAAATAGGAATCCTTTTCTAACTAGGAATCCCTTATAATGAGGAAATATCAAAATAAGAAATAAATCACTAATTATCCTATAAATAAATCCTGGAAATAATTTGCAAAATACTGCCTTAATTAGCCCTAGGATCATAACATTACTCTCCACCACGAAAAAGAGCTTGCCCTGAAGCTCTATAAGTAGATGGATGCTAGTCACCCATTTTCATTTTGAATTGCCTCAATAACATCATGATTATCAAATTCCTACAAAAATAGCTTCTTACATTGATGGGATGCTATATAGGGTTCATCAGAGTTGTAACATAACCCTTTAAATCTTTGTTCTGCCATTTCAGCTTGGTTCAACCTCTTTATAAAGGGTGCTGGATTATTTTGTGAATTATTAGATGGCATAATACCCTTTTGAATGAAAGCTACTTGCTCAATTGATGATTCGGAACATGTTTGAACCCTTGCCAAGCACTGTTGTGGTTATTTTCAACTTATAGTAGCTTCTATTTCTATTCATAGGCCCTAGCTAAGCTCATAGCCATTGCACAATTAGTTGGGTTATGCATCTGAACGTCTAATCTGATTGAATCATCCAAGCTAGCCATAAATAATCCAACATATTGATCAGCTCATACAATTTGGCTTGCTCATGCTAATTTTTCATGAAATTGTCACTGATAATTATCCACCGTCTTTGTCTGTCTCAAACTAACCAAATCTCCTGAGGGATTGCTGCGTGCTGGTGGTCTGAAACATAGGGAGCAATAATTCTGAAATTCGGTCCAAGTTACAACCCCTTTTTCCTGTTTGATCTGATAGTACCATAACTGCGCTTCTCCCAACATATGAAAGGCTGCCTGCCCTACTTTATTAGGTTAGTTTATATGTTGATTGTCAAAAAATTACTTACATCGGTGCAGCCAAATTAAGAGGTCTTTGGAACCATTAAAGGTGGGAAAGTTGAGCTTTAGTGTAGTGTGGAACAGTCCCAGCCACTACTAGATTTGCTGCAGCTGTTGGTGGTGCTGGTGCTCTCCCTCCTTCGGTGGAAGGATTGGTGGTTCAAGGCGGCAGCTGTGTATTGTTGCTCGTTAGGTGGCTGCTGTGTATTGTTGCTCATTTCCCCTTCCCTAACGCTGTCTTGGAAAAACTAGCCAGAACATGTTGCATCTGTTGCTGGAATTGAAGTGTCATCTGTTTTATTTGATCGCCAACATGTTGCTGAAGCCATTCTTCAAGTTCAGAAACCCCAGCTGCCACCATGGATTTGATAGCTGCATGTTATGCTTGCAACAGTGAATGGATGTCACCGCCCGTTGGCATTGGCTTTGTTACCAAATTGTTATGAACACGTGAATAGGATCTTGTCGTAGGGCGATTTATGGGAAAATCAAAATCAATTGCTTTTCGCCTATCTTAAAAAATATTCATACTCATCAAAGGGAGAATGAAACCTTTGGACCTTGCTCAAGCCATTCTTCAAGTTCAGAAACCCTAGCTGCCACCATGGATTTGATAGCTGCATGTTCTGCTTGCAACAGTGAATGGACGTCACCGCCCTTTGACATTGGCTTTGTTACCAAATTGTTATGAATACATGAATAGGATCTTGTTGCAGGGCGATTTATAAGAAAATCAAAATCAATTGCTTTTTGCCTATCTTAAAAAATATTCAAACTCATCGAAGGGAGAATGAAACCTTTGGACCTTGTTAAGAGAGAGCTTATGATCTGTATAACTTTTTGATAAAATATGACTTATTTTATTGATTGAATTTTGCCTTCTTAAATAGAGGGTACATCTTATTAAATAAGAATCCTTTTCTAACTAGGAATCCCTTATAATTCGGAAATATCAAACTGAAAAATACATCACTAATTATTCTATAAATAAATCCTATTATAACCTAAAATACTGCTCTAAATAAATTACAAAATACTACCTTAATTAGCCCTAGGATCATAACAGTAGGCTTGCATTCTGAGTCAAATCTAGGATGCTAAATGCTTTCAAACGCTTCTGCCCATATGGGTATATACCTATGATATCATTCACTCCCATAACTTATCTTCAAAATTTTCATTTCATAGTAAACAGATGGGCATTTCTAGACAAGATTTTATTATGTTAGTCTTTCATCATCTATGTGGTTTTATGTTGAACAGGAAATAAATTTGTGAATCTTATTGATGATCCTTTTTATTATTCTCATGAATTACAGGTGCCAAAGAAGTTGACCAACAAGATGATATGTTCATTTTTGTGGCTCCTCAAAATGCTGTAGGGAATTGTATTATAGATGTGAGGACCTAGGGAGAAAATGTTTCATTCTGCAGTTAATAGAGACATCAACATGACCTGCTTTGGTTATTTGTTTTGTTTTAACCTTGAGGTTTACACTATAGGATCTAAGGGCAATGACGGATGTTGCTGGAAATCGACCAGTTATTCTTATTAATCCAAGGCTCAAGGTCAAGATCCTTAACTAATATTATCTGAATTTCTTTTCGTGCTACGTATTTAAGGAAATAAAGGATCATTTATCTTGCTCTCCTACATGCACAAGATGGCTGTACAAAATGGATTAATAATTGAATGTTATTGGGAGACAGTGTAAATAATTGTTTTATTTTACATGCGTTAGCAGTGTAACTTGGCATCAATCCCAGTTTTTGGGATCAGTTACATGAATTGTTTGATTTCTTGACATTGGAGACCTTTAGGAATACTTTCTACTAGTCTGCTGATATGTATATGCTTGGTGGAAAATCTCTTATTTTAAGATGCACATCTAGTGCTCAAGTGCTTGTGAGTTTTAGCTATTTCATTCATGATTATTTATCTGAGCAAATGCTCATTCATATTAGTCTTTATTTTTTCTCCTTTCTTTTTGCTTCTTTTCTTGTGGTGGGTTGCCAGTGGTGACAACTGGTAATGGTTTAAAGCAGGAAAACAGCCTTTTTGCAAATGCAACTAGACTGTTGTACACATTAGATGCTAAAGACTATAATTCAAAAGGCTTTCCGCATGTGATGCCCTATTCCTTTCATAATTAGTCCTTGCTAAGATAGCATCAAATTAGAAGTCTAAATCTATCTTCTACACACACACACACACACACACACACACACACACGAACATGTATGTATATGTATATGTATATATATATGCATATGTATTTATGATGTATTGTTTCGGATATCTTCTGTTTCAGGATTTACCCGGTTCAAGTGGGATAATGCAAGTAAGCACAATATCAGCAAGTATTAAATAAATTTATAATTGCAAGATTGTATAGGTTCCTAACTAACTACCTTTTAGACAATGGGCCGAGACAAGAGACTGGAGTATGCTGCTTCTTTTGAAAATTGCTATTTCTTCCGCCTTCTCTACTATGCAGGAACTCAATATCCTATTATGGGAGCTCTTAGGTAAGGTCTTCACAAAAATTAGCAATTCTTAACTATCCAATTTATGATTAAATTAAAGTAGTGGTGCTTCCGTAGAAAAGTTCTTTATTTGCACTTTGATTTGAAAATCATTTCATGAGATGTGAGAATTTCCCTATATTACTTTCTAAATATGGCTGATTTGGTTTTAGCACTTAACTTTTGTTGGTAATGAAGATCACCTTCCTCTCAAACCAATTACTACTGTAGAAATCCCCACTATATTTCCAGATAAGCATTCTTAGTATCATCTAAAGTTGTGTCTAGTCCATCTTCCCACAGTTAGATTGTATTGTGGTCCCATTTTGAGGATCAAACACCAGCGATAAATCAAACTTGTCAAAGGGAGTTTGTACCTTAGGACTCGTTAGAGAGAACCCGATCTCTTAGAATTTCTATTAAAATTTCTGCTTCCTTTATTGATTAAATTCAGCTTTTTTAAATAGAGATTGCAAGTCTAAAAAAATAGGAATTCTTTTCTTACTAGGAAACTATGAATTCCTTTCTAATTAGAAAATATTAAAATAAGAAAATAAATACTAAAAATCTGCTATAATAAAAATAATTCCTAAATAAAATAAAATTTCCTAATTAAATAAAATTCCCTAAATAAGATAACTACTAAAAATATAGTTATATATTAATTACAACTGGTCTCAATTACAGTTGTAACATTACTCTCTTCCTGAAAATTGAGCTTGTCTTCAAGCTCCTTTAAGAGATGGATACAATTGAGAATAGGTAGCAAAAATGTTTGCTTCTGAAATAAATCATAAATTCCTTCAAAAAAGTGTTTCAAGTTGCTGTTCCACTGCTTTAAATCTTATATTACCTGAAATTAAAGCTCCTTAGAGGTTTGTTTGCATTGTAGGATAATTGGTTTTTCTCCCAACTGATGAAAACCTGGACAATCCAACCTCATCTCTCTCATTCATATGTTGATTCTCAAAGAACTGTTCACAGTAATTAGCGCAAATTAAAGGATCATTAGTTCCATCGTAAGTGGGAAAATCCAATTTTGTGCATTGAGGCACTTTTATGTGTATTGTAGTTCTAGCCAATATATTATTCTGATAAGTTGCCGGAACATTTGTTGCACCTCCTCCATTAGGAGTAGCAACAACAGCCTTGACTCTAGATGGCGTGGCAACGCTACTCGCCTCACTCCCAACTATTGTCGATTTTGGGTTCCTGACCCCTAATCTTTGCAGCTGTTCTTGAAGAACACGAATGATCCTCTCCTCAACCATTATTTCATTGCTAAAATCTTGGAGTCTGCAAGGGTGCATTCTTCCTATAATCGAGCATTAATTTCGTCGCCCATTGTGTTTGGCTCTGTTAAGAAAATGGACTAGTGACTAACTCATCCAAAAAGCTAGCTCAAAGGGAGAGGATTGCACATGCCTTTATAAGGAGCACAACCATCTTATAATTAACCGATGTGGGATATTCAACAGGCTCTGATACCAAATGTTGTAGTCTCATGTTGAGGATCGGACATTGGCGATAAATCAAGCTCGTCAAAGGGAGCTTATACCTTAAGATTCATTAGAGAGAGTCCGATCTCTTAGATTTTTCATTAAATTTTTTTCTTCCTTTATTGATTAAATTCAGCCTTTTTAAATACAGATTACAAGTCTAATAAAATATGAATTCTTTTCTAACTAGGAAATTATGAATTTCTTTCTAATTAAAAAATATTAAAAGAGGAAAATAAATACTAAAAATTTGCTATAACTAAAATAATTCCTAAATAAAATAAAATCTCTTAATTAAATAAAATCTTCTAAATAAGGTAACTACTAAAAATATAATTATATATTAATTATAGCTGGTCTCAATTACAGTTGTGATAGATTGTTTGTTGCATTGACAATTGTGCATGGGCTTACTCTTGCTTTTGTCTATTGAATCAAGCATATGTAGGTGTTGGGAATAGAATTCCTAACTATGGATTCAGGAATCAGAAATCAGAGAATTTAGAAGAACAGAGGAGAAAGAGAGAGAAGATAGAGACATATAAAAGTACGAGAGAGAAAATATTATGATTCTCATTAGTGGTCCTGAAAGGGGGAATCATACATATATAACGGCAGATAGGGCGCTGAGCTATATAAACAGCCAAACAAGCATGAGCTACCCTTGCATTCTCTGCTAAATTTCAGTACAATTAATTAGTAATAGAAATAACTAACCAATAGTGCAATTACTATTTTAGCCCTGTCCTTTTGTATGTAACAGTAGGATGAAGAATTTTTCAAGATTAAAAATATTGGTTTTTTAGAATACTTTATTACATTTGAAATTTGGTTCCAAGTTTTATTGTTTAATGTGGATAGTTATCGGCAATTTAAACAAATAAAGGAGATGGCTATAGCAGTAGCTTAGCTAATTCTTTATATCCTTGTCTCAAATAATTGAAATTTCAGATCTAAAAGGTGTAAAATGCTTGACTGGGAGGATTAGAAACTTTTCCTAAGCCCTAAAATTTGTAGAGTTACTTTTTCATCTTATCTAAGTGTTAAGTATCCCACATAGGCTAATTATAAGAATATGGTGCTCCTTGTAATGGCTTGGGCAATCCTCCCTCACATGTTGCTTTTGGGGTTGAGTTAGAACTGTATCCATTTTTTTCAATATAGTATTAGAGCCACCGGTCTTGTAATATTGGCTTACATGCAATTGGTTAATTATAAGAAGCTGATTCTCTTTATAATTGCTCGGACAATCCTCCCCCATAAGCTAGCTTTTGGGATTTTAATGGGCACAAGTCCATTTTCTACAACATTGAGGAAAGATAAACACAATGAAGATGGCTGGGGTGCTTGAATCTCTTTCATCTTTTCTGTAACCAACTTTTTATCAATAATAAAAATTAGAAAATGTGAAGTCATGTTCCTTGGCTGCTTTACAACTCACAACATTTGTTAACTGTTCCACACTACCATGCATTCAGCAAGCCATATCTACTTTCCCATTTTACTTGTATTCAGTGTTCTTGTACTTAATGATTGCTTTAACGTCATTTCTGTTTTGGCTTAGCATTGAATTAATCATATATGGCATCTTTTGTGTGAATGATCTCAAATAACTGATTATATAGGCCACCCATAAATCATTTCTTATATCTTGTCTACTTGAGAGTGGTGTGTTATGTGTTCAGCAAGTTAAATGACATACATGCGAGTTCATACAAATAGACAAACAAATCGGATAGGTGTGCTATTCATCTAAGGATCTCTCTGCAACATCTTTTATGGACAATACAGAAGTAATTATTCCTTGGTGATTTCAGGATGTCTTATCCGAATTGTTACGAATTGTATAAGAGAGTGGATCTACCCTCTGGAGGAGAAAAGTATGAAATCTTGTCAACATTCAGTGAGAAGCCAAGCAGTGATGATATAAATGATGCTTTCTTGGGAATTTCACGGTAACTCGTGGTCATATTATTTTCTTTCTTTGTTTAAAACATGCATCAACTTTCCTTTTATGTTTCCTTTCTATATAGTTATTTAGTGTGCATCCTAAGCCTTTCCTGACTTGACTGTATAATTGCAGAAACCAAACAAAGATAGCCTCTGGATTTTGGTAAGAAATACCCATGTCTTGCCAAATAGCATGTCTCGTTCTCTTACTGTGCTCTCGTGGTTTAAATCAGTATATTCGTTATATTTGCAGGGGCTTCTTGAGTGGCGTATTATCTTTTTAGCAAAAGAAAAATGGTAAGCAAAATTTGATGCTTCATCATCAAGTTTAAATGTTAATACTGAAGCCAAAGAGAGAAGAGAGAGAGAGATAAAAAAAAAAAAAAAACATTGTGAATAATGGTTTTTAATATTGTTGCCCAAAATACTCCTTTTGGGAAGGGTGAAATAAGAACTTTTAACTGTCGCTTCAAAATGCTGGATTTCAGGAATCTTTGTATGTTACTACAGAAGCATGAAATACAATACGAGCTTTTTCTCAATTGAAATGTTGTATTGGATGCGAATCAATTGTATTTTCTTTTTTCTTGGTGTCTTTTCGTTTGCTGTACATACGAGTTCTCTTGACATTTCTTTTAGGGTGAGTCTGTGTCCTAAGAAATGATTGTCAATATCCTGTATTTCACTGTTCTAAATATTACAAAAGAATCCGCTTGTTTATATTGCAAATTTAATTCAAGGGAAATCTCTAAAATAACCGAAAGATTTCAAGTAACAAAATTTATATTTTGGGAAAGCATTTCTCCGGTGGAAGCCAGTTTGTGCACTATTCATTCATGTAGTTGGATGCTTTTTCTTTTTTCTCATTACTAGCTACATGCTCGTGAGCTGCAAGAGGTTAAAACATTGTTAATTTTTTATGTAACATATAATGTTTATTTGACTTATTTTGCAAATATATAAATTCGATAGTTTCTTTATTCTCTAATACCATTTCAATAATTTCAATACTCTTTTAACTCATACATACGTAATTCTTTTAACTAACTGTATTAATTTTCCTTGCCCACCATCATAAAATTGAAGAGGACTCTTAAGAAAAACTAAATCATCAAAAGGGGTACAAAATAATACTTGCATTTGTTTGCATACGCATGGAACCCACCGATTAATAATATTAATAATTAGTATTTTTTTTTACCCACTATTGACATTTCTTGAAGAGAATAAAAGTTAATTTGACAATTGAACTTTTATTAAATATTTAATTTAGATTTATTCACCAAAATCTAAATGATAAAATTCTTAATTTTTTTAAATCAATTTAGCCCCATTATTAAATAGAATTTTTTTATCTTGAAAATAAACAAGTAATTTTATTAAAAAGACTCGAAAACAAAGTAGCAACTGTGGAATACGCTTCCAAACATGAAGATTAGTATTCGAATGTGAAGCTTGAGCTAAAGCATGATTTTGTTATTAATGTGGATATTTTAAATTATAAAATAAATTTATTTGATTATTCTATCATTAACAATTGATTAAATTAAATATTGAATTAAATACTGAAATCAATCAAATTAAATGGATCACACTATTCAATAATAAAGTTAGAAATTCTAAATTATCGATTGACCTTATTCAATTATTTATTCTTGTATGCGGTGAAATCAAGGTAGTTGAATAGAAAAATCTAATTCATGTCTAATTTAATTGATCACGTAATTCAATTAAAAATGTTAAAATTTATATTATAAAATTAGGGACGTACAGTAGGTTCAAGTTTATTTCAATATAAATTTGAGCGTATGAAGATTAGAGATTAAAATTAGTTCCAACTAATTTATTAAAAAAATGAAGTATTAAATTATAAACTAAAATTTGAGAATAGATATATCCCAAAATATAAATAGAAGTTTGTGTCTTTATCTTTCAACTAGCAACGAAGATTAAAATAATATAAATATGGAAAATATAAAATGGAACTTGGAAGTATTAGAGTCCGTTTAGTACACTGACGCATAATTCATTTTCAAATAAAATTTTATATTTACTATAATAAAACTTAAAATATGTAATTCAGTTTAATTTTTTTTAATTGTGTTTGTGTTTCGCTTGAACTCGGATGAATGATCCGATTACAAGATAGATGGGACTTGTTACTTTGACCTGATAAAAGTAGTAGAGATAAAAGTAACCTAATTAGGACTCACAAGCGAGCTCAACCTGTCACTTTATCTACGCATCACAAAACAAACGATGTGCTAAGCCATATCTTAGTAGTGTAATCGAATTAATTGTGCATATATGCCTTTATGTTAACATACAAAATGTAAAAGAACTTTAACAATCACATTATCACATTATATGCTACATTAGCCATAGCATGCATTATTACATTTACATAACATAAACATGCTCAATACTCAGCCCATAACATGCATTATGATTAAGGTCATGCCACATTAATATCAACATAAATTAAGTAATTAAATTACATTAAACTTGTTTTATTATACCCATTTTAGAGTAAAACAGTTATCCTATGGATAATGGGATCATGGTGTGCAGTGGCCCTCATTATGGACCTTACAGCTATGGCACTAGAATAAGTGTGTAATGGCCTTCTTAGACCTTACCAACGGTTGCACCCACATAGGATATGTGCAGTGGCCCTATTGGACCTTAACGGTGGCTACACCTACATGGATCCGAAGATCAAAAATGTAAAAGTCCGTGGGTCAGACATTTAGTAGACTCATGGACAGAATGCATCAAGACACCGAGGTGCCCTAATAGCTGCTATAAAATTTCTTAGTTGACCAAACAACCTATCCATACTAGGTTATTTCTCATATGGGCTATTAATAGTTATATTTTTTTTCCACCATCTTATTTAAGCTTATTATAGCTTTTTAATTACTTTGGTTTAGTCAACAAATAACTAAATCAAAAAATAAATTTACGTCCTAGTTTTGTGATTTAACACATTAAAACATGGATTCAATTACTGTGACGCCCTCTACCTAACCCATACATCGGCCCCGAATTAAGAGCATGCACGCATATCGATATATGATTCTATTATCCCTAAAACCCAATTTAGTTAAAACTTTTATTAACTACAACATTCCTTGACTTAAGGAGTTGTAAAAAACTAAAAATCATTTGGCACGCTTTACGAGGCAACTAATGGGGTCATTGTATTAAAAATTCGGCAGCATAATAGCTATACCGGGACACTTTCTCAAATAGTAAACCTGTTAAAAACACTTCTAAAACAACATACATCACAACATAACTCCAACTGTGTCCTTCTGACCCTCCAACCAACATAAAAACAACATAGAGCCTCAAGCTCATCACAAGCAACATTCTCACATGCAACATTAAAAGATCTCATACAAGTCATGGAAGAAAATATAAAGCTTTGGAAATAATGCAGTTTAAGTTACAAAATAGACCTATGTTTATATATTAGGCCCAATCCCTCTAGAATCACAAGAACACCACTATTTGCATCATTGACCATTTTACAAAATGAAAACAAAAGTACCCAAAAAGGGCAATCTTCGTGTTCTCTCCTGTGGGGCAAAAGCTTTGACTCTAATCTGCTACACAATTACCTACACATTGCAAACAAAGCAATGCTTTAAGCTTTCACTTAGTGGTGTAATAACTTCAACATGAATATGCCAATTATATCATGCAATTGTTCATTTCATGTCTATTGTATAACATGCTATCATTAGTAAGCATACAATATGATTCATAAGCCAACAAACATCTTTGATATACATGCATGTCAAGAAATGTGCATATGCCACATTATGTTCATATACATAGCATAACTATAATCAACATAGATAAAATTAGCCATAAGTTTAACATGTGTATATATCTCCTCATAATAATCACATAATCATTTAGGCAAATTATAGAAAGCTTAAGAACATACATTATGTGTCGTAGCCTCGTAGTGTTGTAGTAATTAAGTTTTGGGTTTCATAAACTTCTTTATACCACATCATAATTTCTAAGTCTTTCTATTGTTTAACATATGCCCATATCAAAGAGAGACAACTAACCAAGACTGGATAATGGATAACTTAGGCTTAGAGGCACTCGCAACCGAAGATACGTCAACATAGGCCCATAGGCACTCATATCTGTAGATGCTTCAACATATGCCCATAGGCACTCGCATCCGAAGATGCATCAACATATGCCCGTAGGCACTCGCATCCGAAGATGCGTCAACGTATGCCTGTAGGCACTTGCATCCGAAGATATGTCAACATAGGCCCATAGGCACTCATGCCTGTCGGCATGTAAAA
>CANXYI012120565.1:0-13278 GCA_948208565.1 Hura crepitans
AATAGAAGTGGAAAAAGATGTCTAAAAATGAAGTTATGAGAACTTAATGAATAATGCCATTTTGATGTGTAGGTGATTCTTTTCAAGGTTTCATATTTTTCTTTGGGAGTATTTGAGGTGTACATCTTATCCCTAAAGAGAGATTTCAATTTAGGGTTATGTATGATTTTGTAGGAATTTTCAAAGTTGGAACCCTATTATGGAAGTTTTAGAAATGGTGGTTCAAGGTGGAAGAAGATGGATTCGATAGTTTTGGAGTGGCTTCAACATGTGTAGGAGCCCACTGTAAGTGAATTTAACTGAAACATATTTTGTATGTTAGGAATAATATGAAATGAAATATTGAGTATGTGTATGGAAGTATTGGTGGCATGGGTGTTTATGTGTGTGCGTATGTGAAATGAATGTTAGGAGGAGTAATTTGGGAAGGTAAGATGATATGGAAGTGAATTGGATATGGAAAAGATATGTATGTATTGTTACATGCATAACCAGGTATATGTCATATATGCCATGGCATAGGTATGCATGTATGGCATAAAGGCATATGAGGTTAAGATGGCAATATGATGTATGACATGTGAGTGACATAGAATGAACAAGAAATAATATGGTTATGTGAAAGAAATTAGTAAAGTATATTGTATGAATGATGCATGTAAAATGGATGTGTGAAAACATGGTATGTCATAAGTGAAATAATAAATGTTAGATGAAAGAACATAATTTCAATTAGGAAAGGTTGTTTAAGATTTTAGAGTTTGAAATAATGGATTTGTATATTAGGACCAATGTAATGTTTATGGGGTAAAGTATGTTAGAATATAATGAATTGGTAAGGAAGGAAAATGAAGTGAATTAAAAGGTTAGTGAGAAAAAAAATTACCAAATGAATAGCGACTGTTATGTAACAAGACCTATAACTGTCTAGGAAATTACGATGACCCATAACTGTTCGCAAAATATGACCTGATGAAATAAATTAATATCTGTGCCTTTTTAGCTTAAAAATAAGTAGAATAAATATGTGGTAAATTGGAAAAGTGATTAGCTGAGTCTAATGAACCAGAATGGGTTAAAGAGTTGCTCAACTATTGAAAAGCTAAATGAATAAATTAAGAGATAAGGGAAGAAATTATTAATGCATAATAATGTATGGATAAATTTTCAAAAAAACTAATACCTAGAAATTTGGTGGACTTTAGGACATAAAAAGATATTATAATTAATAGAGACCTAAAGATATATGTATGGGGTAAACCTCATAAAGAATTCCACAAAGTGCATTGAACAAATTTTTAGACTATACAGAAAATAAATATTATTAGGAATATAGTAACAAAGAGAGTGAATTACTAAATCTAAGAACCAAGTTATTGTAAGGTAATGCAAGAATTACATAACCTAAAATCTATGCAATATAATCTATTAGGACTCATGGAAATGAGGTAAATTGGGTATCTAAATGAAACAGAGAAAAATTAGAATTAGTTGCGAAAGAAGCCAAAAGAATATTATATGAAATTAATGATAGAGATGGAACTAAAGTTAAAAAATATGACAACTTGATCAAACTAAAGGGATATTAAATGGAATTGAGCTGATAAGTGAATCAAGAAGACCATAGAGAATGATACATTTTATTATGGATGAACTAGATAATGAATATAATGGCTATAAAAATTAATTAAAAAGGAATATGGGATTACGGGTTGTTTATACACTGGATAGGTTGACTAGTCAACTAGGGATTAGTAGCTACTAAAGGTTGTATATGGATTTTAACCTGTGTATGGTAGGTGCAGCCAATTAGTATTTATTTGACCCTACACACTCTGGATATTGGGAGGTCTATGACTGATCCTTGGTACTAACTCATAGGTATTGAGAGGTTTATGGATTGATCCTTGCTACCCACTTTTGGATATTGGTAGGTCGCATGGGGCTGATCCCTGCTATCCCCTTCCGGTATTAGAAGGTTCTTAAGAACTGATCCTTGCTATTGAGGTGAAGGGTGTGCATAAACACCGAGGTCAAAAATGCAAGCCACTGTACAGCTTTGTCTTTTGTTTAGTTCTCAAACTAGGTTAGTGCAGTTGCCGAGGTCTAAAATGGGGCCCATAACATAATGTGATTCCTGTTATCTAGTGGTTGGGAGTTTTTCCTAAACCTTGTGGGTATAAAAAGATTGATAAAAGAACTTGGATAGATCTAATGATATTAATGAGAAAATTAGAATATAAATTATCTTAATAAGAGATAAGCTGTAAAGAGAGACTGAATAATCTTACATAATTTTTGTGTAATCTTCTAAGTGAGTAAAAGACTGATAGAAGGTACATAAATTGAATGGATTAATGTGAGAATGATAGAACTGAATGGATAAGCTATGTAAACCATGTAAACTTACGTATTGAAAGAATAGATAGAATGGAAATATGTTGTTATGGACATCAGGCAAACTTGGAAGCCTAGGGTAAGAGGCTAATTGAAGTAATGTGATTCTATTAATGAATAGTCTTATCCGAAAGCTTTAGTAGAGAGACTGGAATTAATAAATAAATGTTGTTAGTAAATAGTTATGTATGCAAGCATGTGATAGTGACACATGGTATGTTTGGTTAAATTCACCACTGAGTGCATACTCAACGTATCGAGTTTTCGATGTGTAGGTGGTAGATTGGAAATATACGATGAAGATAATTAGCAATGTAATCGATGACTGTCCAAGTATGATATTGTCTAATTAGCTTATGTGTGTTTAATAGCTAGAGGCAGTCGTGCATGTATTACTGTGTGTAGTTAAGTGTATGATGTTTGGTTAGCTAGTATGATAGCTATATAGTAAATATGATAGCTTAAAATAGTGTGAAATGAGCTTTTAGCTGTAATCACAACTTAGACTAAAATTTGGCCATAAGATTAGGCATGGGACTGTCATGTGCCTGGGAGGTTTACCTCAGACCACCAGAACTATTAAATGAAATTTCTAAAGTGAATAGGAGAAATGTAAGTAAAAGGTAAACGAAAGGCCTTTAGAGAAATCCAAGGATGGGTGACCTCATGGGAAGAAGCACACTTTGCCTATTTTCCTCGAAAATAGGTAAAGGGTGTTACAAGCTAGCACTCAGACTTGGTATGGGGTGTCATATTTGGTGGTATCAAAGTATTAGTTTAGGCATTCTTGGTAACATTTGAGTGCTTTAAATGTTTAGAGTCTACATCACATAACTTTTTGATGTTGTGGCTTACCAATTTGTTTTCTTAGCTACAGATACGATGATTGCTCTAACATAGAGTAGTGAGGAGGAAGTCAAATGTCATACTCTAACTATGGTAGCACTTAAGGTCCTGAGAGTGGATCTACATCTGTTAGTGTAGCAGGACATGTAGCAACCATAGGATAGGTTCCATCAGTGTTCCTATAAGAGAGGCTTTAACTATTGAGGCTAGGTACTGTTACTACTCCTCTACCACCAGCCTTACAGTGTGAGTTACTTTTGCCCCTCCAAAAGATGTGTTTAGAGAGGGTGAAAAAGCTAGGGGCTAAGGATTTCAACGGAGAAGACAAGATAGAGCTTGGGAAGGTAGAGTACTGGTTGGACTGTAGTAAGTAGGTCATGAAGCAGATGTGGTGTACACTAAAAGAGAAGGTGATATATGCCACCTCACTCCTATAAGAAGAGGCATCAAAGTAGTGGGAGGACCTCATTGAGTACAAGATAAAAGATCAAGTTACATGGGAGTTCTTCTTAGCTGAGTTCCAAAAGAAGTATATTACTAAAGACTACCTTAATGATAGGAGACAACAATTCATAGATCTCAAGGAAGACCAAATGATAATAGGTGAATATGAGAAAGATTTCACTATGCTTAACATATAAGCTAAGGACACCTTCACCACTAAGGTAGACAAGCACAAGTGGTTTTCTGAAGGGTCTACATGTTGTGATCAAGTTCCAAGTGGTGCTAATGAAGATCAGATATTTCTCCTAGCTAGTATCAGTTTGCAGATCTACTGAGGGAGTATAGAAAGAGAAGAAGGAGTTCTACTAGAAGATGATATCAGTTGGTCAAGGAGCATCCAATGGTTTTCCACAATCAAGCAACAAGTATAAGGGGTTTTAGTGTGACACCTCTTACTAAATTCTCGAAGAAACTCGATAAGCGATACATTTCCCACTAGCTCACCCATCCTAAAATTGCTCCAGACCTGCACTCATTAACACTTGTAGATTTTTTTATTATTTGGATAGATATTGCCTAGATTCTTTTCTATCACTTACACATTATTGTTCAAGATATATCGAATTTAAAAACCTATTTGATAGCTAACTATAGATTTTACAGAAATTTGGCAGCACAATAGCTACTCGAGTCATATTCTGAAAATTTTGACCTATGAAAAACACTTTTAATAACCTCAATTACATCTCCTATCACCCTCTACACCCTTCTAGTCCTCCATTATCACCAAGATATCATCAATAAACATTTAAACTTCACATAGGGCCTCAGTCCCAAAAACATCAGAATCAGATAGAAAGTAAACATTTAGATAAAAGGCCCTATTTATACATCACTGATCTCACTTATAATTACAAACACTAACAACTCCTAAGTGAGCTAAACCCATGACCTACTTTATTTACATGAGTGATTGCTAAAATAATTAAAAATATAAAATCTTATGCCCTTCAATGCCTCTATTGCTACACTACATAAAACTTGAGATTTAGCTGCTCCCTATGGATATCTGTGGACTAAAACACTAGTATTCTAACTATGAAACTCGGTGGTGAATTTGATATAAAAAAAACATGTCAATGCAAGAATACATATGAACCAAACATGCCATGGATGAATGAATGCAACATACTATAGTCATATTGCAAAATAATATTATTTTGTTGACTAGTCTCTTAATTCAGTTATTTACACTTATGCCATTTCTGTATTGTCAATAATTTCAATGTTAGTGTTATCTGTCATTTTGTGAAATTTTCAATTTATTAAGTAGGCCTAACTAGATGGACTACACTTTTAGACACTAAACAAAGAGGGAACTCAAATTGTATAGTGGCCTTGCATTCTAGACCTTAAGCTCCACACTAACCCAAGTGCAGTGGCCTATCCTGTAGACCCCAACTGCTACACTGGACTGGTTTGACAATATGGGCTTGGATCTCTCTAGTACTAGACAAATAAATATATTATCATATCATCATGTCACATTATCCACATTATAGTTCAATGGCCTGTCTTATGGATCTCAATCACTACATCGGCCTACTCTAATAAATAGAAAAAAATGATTAACATATCATAGTGTAGTGGCCTATCTTGTGAACCCTGACCACTGTACTGGCCTGGTCTGATAAATAGGCAAATATCTAGTAGCTGCTAATCCCTAGTTGAACGATCAACCCATCCAGTGGGTGTCAATCTAGTGGGCCAAATGGTTTTTATTTATGTTAATTTTCTTACTGATCATCATCTTAAAATTTTTACAAATGATTAATACAAAGTTATTATTTATTTCTAATAGCACAATGTTATTTAGATATTTATAGGTCATATTTTACTAGACAGTTAAATGTCACTTTTCAT
This sequence comes from Hura crepitans, assembly GCA_948208565.1. NCBI lineage: Eukaryota > Viridiplantae > Streptophyta > Magnoliopsida > Malpighiales > Euphorbiaceae > Hura > Hura crepitans. The sequence continues at coordinate 5,611 of CANXYI012120565.1, forward strand.
CATACCAATTACAAGTCCATTTCATGCAATAATTCAAACCATACAAACTTGCTATTTTAGGCCATATTCAATCTTATTACAATGACTCAAAATGCCAACAAAAAATGCCTTATATTTCCATCAAAATCAAATACAATGCATGTTCAATTTATAGGTCATTTTTACGCACATTTAAGACCTCATTTTGAGGTCACCTTTTACATTTTCTTCGATGCCATTTTATCACCATTTTCTTACCCCAAGTCATAGGCAAATTTTGCATTACCTTTACATGTCATACATTATATCTTATCATCCATATCTTTCATGCACATTCTATACCATTTGGATATAATTCATTATATGCTCAACATGTCATGCCATTCAAACGCAATATACACCATGTCACACATATACAACATATATGTCATACATACCATACTTATTGATCAATGCTTGTTTATGAGCACACACATGCACATTGCCACTTTTGACCACACATATATATCATATGTCATCATTCTAGCATACACACATGTGCACACATGACATACCATGCATGCCATGCCATGACACATCACACATATGCCTTGGCTTAACCTTTTTCATGTACATACATACACTTTCTCTCTAATTCCATCACACACATATCCATATCCATGCCTAACATGCCATTTCCCTTCAATTACACCATATATACAGGCCATACACATGATTTACATGCTAAGACACATCTACATACCTCTCGTCCAAAATGGGATTATGGCCTTCCATCCCTTTTTCTCATCAATTCAAATTGCCAATTATCATTTTCATACTCAATTAACATTAAACTAAGCATATATCCATAATTTTTACATAATACATAATCAAAACACAACTTTTATACACAATTATATAATAACTCACATTCAAACTCAACATGGCATGCTTTTATTTAATATATTTCACATACCTAGATTACTTTAAAAGCTTTTTCTACACCTTAGGACCTTTAATTGCCTTGTTGATTGTCGTTCCTTCTCAAGCCTATATACCCCACATACTAACTTAGAAAGATCCTAAAAATTCATGGAATCATCCAACTAAAAATCTAAAAACTTAGAATTACTTAGAATTGAGGGGACTACTTAAAAGTAAAATAAAAAGGAAGGAAAACCCTTTGCACACAAAATTGGATTTCCAAGCCACCATGTATGTAACCTAATCTTTAGTGAATTTTCGCAATCTCCATGGATGGCTATGCTGTCCCTAAGATTCAAAAATGAATTTTACCTAATTAATACGATTTATTATGGATTTTTTGGTGGGAATTAAGCTTGAATTAAAGCAAAAATAGAGGCTCAAAGGGGGAAAGAGGTGTTAGTTGGTTGGTGCAAGAGAAGAAGAAGTGAGCTGAGTGGGGTGTGATGTGGTATGCTAGTGGACTTCACATTTGGTCATAACTATTTATAGTGGGGTTGAAGTGGCTTATAAGGTGACACGTGGCACCTTAACACCTCAAAAAATTTTAATTTTTAGCTGTAACTTTGGGCAACTTTTAAAATTCATTAAGACCTATAAAAATTATCACATTAGTTCTAAAAATCCTCAATTGGGCTCATGTATAGGTTCATAAAATTTTACAACAAAATTCTATCGATAAGCCGGTTAACTAATTTCTTAAAAAATTGGGAAATTTTGAAAAATTATTGAACAACCTTAGAAAATTAAAATTCTTTCACCAATGGTCTTAATGGAATTTTTTACCTCTAAGGTGTGATATTTCCTCATCTGTCCAAGCACAACCTAGGTTATTCCTAGCCCAAGTCCATCTGAGCTTATAGCCCATTATAAAATGGCCTAAAATAATTTATTGGTTTTGGTAAATTTTTAAATTAAGTCATTTTCACTAGTTTCTAGCCCCTCGAGGTTTCATAATCAATATGCCACTTCTCAAGCCACGTGAAGGTGACTTAACACTCTGATACACTTTTCAAATCTCAAAGCACTGTTCACAAAGCCTTGACTTCTGAGCATCACAATTCTTCCCCTCTTAAGAAATTTCATCCATGAAATTACCTGGTGTAAATAGATATGGGTACTGAGCTTTCATATACTCTTCGACTTCCCACATAGCCTTTTAAGTGTTATGATGTTTCTATAACACTTTGACTAATGTTATAGCCTTATTTCTCAATTGCTTGAGTTCTTTAGCTAGGATCTACACTGGTTGTTCTTCATAGCTCAGATCTAGCTAGACTTGAATCCCTTCTATTGTGATTACATGTGAAGGATTTTATCTATATCACCTAAGTATTGGCACATGGAATGCATCATGGATCTATTGTAATTCAAGTGGCAAAGCTAGCTTATATGCTAATGGTGCTACCCTTTCTATGATTTCATTTGGACTAATGAATCTAGGACTCAGCTTCCCTTTTTTACCAAACCTGAGTACCTTCTTCCATGATGATACTTTTAAAAACACTTTTTCACCCACCTCATATTCAATGTCCCTCCATTTCAAGTCAACATATAATTTTTGTATGTTAGTGGTAGCTTTTCAATCTCTCTTTTATAACCTTGACTTTATCCTCTACATCTCTGATCATATCAATACCCATAATCTTGCTTTCACTAACTTCACTCTAACATAGAGGAGTTTTACACCTTATGCCATACAGTGCCTCATAAGGTGGCATGTCTAAACTTGCTTGATAATTTTTATTGTGTGCAAATTTAGCTAAAGATAAGTACTAGTCCCAGCTACCTTTAAACTCAATAATATAGTTGCATAGCATATCCTTTAACACTTGTATCACCCTTTCTAACTGTCCGTATGTCTGAGGGTGGAAAGTCATACTATAGGTCAATTTGTACCTAAAGCTTCCTATAACTTCCTCCAAAACTTGGAAGTGAAATTGGGGTCTCAATTAGAAATAAAAGCCACTGGCATGCCATGGAGTCTCGCAATCTCATTTATGTACAATTTTGCTAGTTTTCTCTAGGGAATAATCCATTCTGATAGGGATAAAATGTGATGTCTTGGTCAGTCTATCTATAATTCCCACACAACATCACATTTGTTTCTAGTTATAGGCAATCCCATTATAAAATCTATTGTAACCTTTTCCCACTTCTATTATGGTATTATTATAAGATGCAACAATCTAGAAGGAACTTGATGTTCACCTTTTACCTACTAATATGTCAGACATTTAGCCACATATTATACTATCTCTTTCTTTATTCTTAACCACTAGTAATTAGATTTCAAGTCCAAATACATCATTGTACTACTTGGGTGCATAGAATAAGGAGCTTTATATGCCTTATTTAGTACCTAATTCTTACATAATACCTAATAAAAACATAACTTCCATACATAATTACATAATAATTCACATTCAAACTTAACATGGCATGCTTGTATTTAGTCAAATTCACATAGCTAGATTACTTTAAAAGGTTTTTCTATACCTTAGGACCTTTAATTGCCTTGTTGAACATCACCCTTTCTCAAGCATACATGTACCACATACTTATTTAGAAAAATCTTAAAAAATCATGTAAGCATTCAATTAAATATTTAAAAGTATTTAATTAAAAATCTAAAAACATGGAATTTCTCAAAATTAAGAGGACTACTTGAATGTAAAATAAAATGGAAGGAAAACCCCTTACACAAAAAATTGGATTTGCAAGCCACCATGTATGTAACCTAGTCATTAATGAATTTTTACAATCTCCATGGATGGCTATGGTGTCCCTAAGGTTCAAACATGAATTCTATATAATGAACGTTATTTTTTGTGGGAATTAAGCTTGAATTGAAGCAAAAATAGAGGCTTAAAGGGGGGAAGGAGGTGTCGACTAGTGGGTATGGGCGAAAAAAACTGAGGTGAGCGGGGGGTGATATGTCATGCTAGTGGACTTCCCACTTGGCCACAACTATTTATAATGGGGCTGGGGTGGGTTAAGAGGTGAAATGTGGCACTCGAATGCCCTAAAAATCTCAATTTTTAGCTGTAACTTCAGGCAATTTTTAAAATTCATTAAGACCTCTAAAAATCATCATGTTAGCTTTAAAATTCCTTATTAGGCTCATGTATAGGCTCGTAAAATTTGATGACAAAATTCCATTTGCAAATTGGTTAACTAATTTCTTGAAAAGTTATGAAATTTTGAAAAATTACTGAACAACCTTAAAAAATTAAAACTCGTTCACCAAAGGTCTCATAGAATTTTTTACCTTCAATATCTAGGCACATCCTAGGTCATTTCTAAGCCAAGTCCATTTAAGCTTATGGCCCAATAGATTATGGCCTAAAATAATTTATTGGTTCTACTAAATTTTTAAATTAAGTCATTTTCACCAATTTTTAGCCCCTCAAGGTTTCATGATTAGTACACCTTTCTTAGGCCTTATGAAGGTAACCCTACACTCTGACACACTTTTTGAACCTTGGAGGTACTATTCACAGAGCATTGACTTACAAACATCATATTAAGTTTGGCTATGCAAAAAACTCATAGAAATTAGCATAGAGTGATAAAGGGATGTATAGACAATAGCAGTCTCAAGCTGCCTATACACTAGGATCAGTAAGTAAGAGAAATTTAGCCCTTTAGTGTCAGATGTGTTTCAAGTGGCATAAGGGAGAATATTTAAAGAATAAGCCAAGTGTGTGTTTTAGATATGGAAGTGTGTGTTTTAGATATGGACAATTAGGTCATTTTTTCTAGGATTATCTTAAGGAATATATTGTAGGAAAAAGATTAACACCTATATTTACTAGAGGCCTGAAAGGAAGTCAAGGAAAGGGATCTCAGAGTGATAGAATAAACTCCCAACATGAGCATAGAGCACTTACCCATTAATATGCCATTACAGCTCGTAAGGATGTTGATGTGCCAAATATCATAGCTGTTACTTTTCTACTCTTTGACTCTCCTATTTTAGCATTAATTAACTTGGGGTCTACACATTTGTCCATTTGCACATCATAGTCATAAGATCGGGACTTAGTTTTAGAACCACTTGACTTAGAGATCATGGTTTGTAACCTTATAAGCTACCATGTGGTAGTTGACTAAGTATATAGAGATTGTCTATTATAGACACAAATCATCAGTTTCTTGCTGACTTGATAAAACAACCTTTCAATAATTTTGACTTGATATTTAGAATAGACTAGTTGATCAAATATCAAGTGATCTTAGATTGTAAGCATAAGAGGCTTACTCTCTAAGCTGATGATAAGTTAGAAATCATAGTTGTTAGAGAGCAAATCAACTTCTTGTCCAATGTGATATTCGTAGTTACAACTAGGAGGATGATGAGGAATGGTGGTCAGGCATATCATGCCTATATATATGACACTATAATAGAAGAACTAAATGTAGTTCCAAACTAGTTATGGCCAAAATTGTTGATGTCTTTCTAAAAGAATTACTGAGTTTGCCTCTAGAAAAGGAACTCGAGTTTGGTATTGAGGTTCTACCTAGTACTACTCTAGTATCGATAGCTCTATATCGGGTGCCACTAAAAAAGTTGAAAGAATTGAGGCTTCAGTTATAAATGTTTGTGGATAAGGGTTTTATTAGACCCAGTGTTTCACAATGGGGAGCACTGATTCTATTTGTTAAGAAGAAAGATGGTTCACTTCGATTATATTTGGATTATCGACAACTGAATATAGTAACCCTCTAGAATAAGTATCCTTTATGATGGATCGATGATATGTTTAATCAGCATAGAGGAGATGGAGTGTTCTCTAAGTTAGATTTGAGATCTAAGTACTATCAATTGAGAGTGAAGGAGACAGATGTGGTGAAAACTTCTTTTAGGATAAGGTATAGTTACATTGAGTTCTTAGTAATGCCTTTTGGTCTTACCAATGCTCCTACAGCATTTATAGACTTAACCAATAGAGTCTTCAAAACTTACTTTGATTAATTTGTGGCAATCTTTATATATGATATTCTGGCTTACTCAAAGAATAAGGAAGAGCATGAACAACATTTAAGAAAAGTTATATATATTTTAAGGGAAAAAAAGCTCTATGCCAAGCTTAACAAATGTGAGTTTTGATTGAGTGCAATATCTTTCTTTAGATATATAGCATCAATCGATGGTATTCGAGTTAATCTTAACAAGATTGAACTAGTGATTGAGTGGAAACAACCTAAGAAAACCATTAAGATCAAGAGTTTCCTAGGGTTAGTGGGGGTATTACAAATGATTTATCAAAGGGTTTTCCTTGATAGTAGCTTTCATGACATGATTATTAAGGAAGGATGTTCATTTTGTTTTGGACAACAAGTGTCATGAATGCTTAAATAAGCTTAAGGCTATGTTGCTAGAGGCTCTAATTCTTGTATAACTAGTTTCAAGGAAGGATTTCACTATATTTAGTGATGTGTAGGGTGTGTCTTGATGTAAGATGGCAAGGTTGTTGCCTATGCTTCAAGACAATTAAAGCCATATGAGAAGAATTACCATACTTATGATTTAAAGCTTACAACCATTTTACCATACTTATGATTTAAAGCTTACAACCATTGTATTTGCTCTAAAAATCTAGAGACATTATCTTTTTCAGGAGAAGTGCTATATCTACACTGACCATAAGAGTCTTCAAGTACCTTCCTACATAAAAAGAGGTAAACTTGGCATAAAGGTGATGATGGATTAATTTAGGATTATGACTACCTAATTGATTACCATTCAAGGAAGGCCAATGTAATGGCCGATGCATTTAGCAGGAAGTTCATGGTAGCTATCACAACTATGAATGTTAGTTTATAGCTCGCAAGTGATAGTGCCTAGTTAGCTAAAATGCTAGTCAAACATAGTCTATTATAGAAAGTAAAGGATTGTCAAAGAGATGATCACAGCTTGATGAGTGCTATAAGTGCTATTTGAGAAGGGAAGTCAACAGAATATGAGATTAAGGGAGAAGGCTATTTATACTATCTTAATAGAATTTTTGCACCAAATATGGAAGAGTTGAAGAAATTGATTTTATAAGAAGCTTATAATGCTCCTTATGTGATGCATCCTAGTAGCACTAAAATGTATCAAGACTTAAAGCTTTCTTATTAGTGGCTAGGCTTGAAGAGGGATATGTCTGAGTATATAACCAAGTACCTTACTTGTTAACAAGTAAAGGTAGAACATCAAGTTCCTTCTAGGTTGCTACATCCCATATCAATTGTAGAATTGAAATGGGATAGAGTCATGATGGATTTTATAGTTAGATTGCCTATGACAAGAAATAAGTGTGATTCAATATGGGTAATAATAGATCATCTTACCAAGACGGTTTATTTTATACCAGTTAGAATAGACAACTCCTTAGAGAAGCTAATAGAGATTTATTATGGAAGAGATAGTTAGATTGCATGGAGTTCTATCATTGATTATATCAAATCGAGATCTAAGGATAAAATTGTGGTTTTAAAAGAAACTTCAAATTCCCTTGGGTACTCAGTTAAGCTTCAATACAACATTCCATCCATAAATAGATGAACAATTTAAGAGAGTCATTTAGATTCTTAAGGATATGTTAAGGGATTATGCATTAAAGTTCAAGGGAAACTAGGACCGATATTTGTCTTTAGCTAAATTCACATATAATAATAGTCATCAAGTGAGTCTTAGAATGACTCCTTATGAGGCCTTATATAGAAAAAAGTGTAAAA
>CANXYI012120676.1:0-18439 GCA_948208565.1 Hura crepitans
AAGAGGACCAGAGGGTCCATTGGAGTTTGTGGATGTTGTTTGGTGCTTAGAACTATTTTTCTTACAGGTTTAAATTTTGGATTAGGTAACAGGGCAGCCGTTATGCTGCCTGAATATTAAGAAATGTCTGGTGGCGCCTGAGGGAGAAATAGTAAAAGTACAGACACACCTTATCCGTTCAGGGTGAGCAGGTAGTGGGTGTCACAGTAAGTATTTTAGCCCTTTTTAATTTATTTCTTAAGGGATTTGATGATTCTAAGAGCACTTGTGTGATTGGAATTGGATTTGGAGGAGTGTGTGATTTTTTGTGAATTTTTGAAGGGTAGATGCCGTGAATAGAGGCCTAGGGAAAAAGTGAAGAATTGGTCACTACTTTCAAGCTTGAAGTATGGAATTCAACTCCTTGGATAGGGAGGTAAGTGAATTTAAGGCATTCAAAGCATGTGTGATCAATTTGCTATGAATTAAACTTAGAAACCTTGTATGGAATTAGTAAAAAATGTGACCAAAGTGCATGATTTGATGGACTATGCATGTAATTAGACTACTTATATGTGGAATGAATGCTTGGGATGTAATTTAGGTGGAAAGAATGCATGGAAGGGTACTTTGTCCTTTTGGTTAAGAGCTTGGTGCTTGTGTATATAAGTGTGTATAGCTTGTTAAGAGGAATATGGCATGATTTCTAAGGTATATGGCATGGAAGATACTTGAATTATAGGTGTAGGTGGTGTGAATTGTAAGTTTTGGTGAGTATTTCTTTTTGGTTGAGAAGTTCCTTTGTAGGTATGCTAAGTATATGGCATGAGTATATAGCATATGGTATGGTATAAGATTTGTCATTGATGGCATGTGAGGTGTAGGTAAAGAGATTGATCAATTAAGCTTTTGTGTGTGTGTGTGTGTGTAATGTGGCTGAGGCATAACTATATACGTGTGTTGGCTTTGTTTGCATGGAAAAGCCATAATATGTGTGTAGGCATGCTTGTGTGATGTCTAAGTGTGTATAAGTGTGCTTGATTATGATGGAAAGCATGTATAAAGCAACTTGAGACTTATGGCCGAGAGCTTTGCAAGGTAATTGGCATGAAAATAAGGTATACCCTAGCTAGCACTTATGTATGTAATGGCATGACATTTGTGGCGTAAATGTGGCAATATGTATATGGTATGATTTAGATTAATGTGTATGCTTAGTATGGCTTGAAATAAATAAGATATGAGGCACTTTTAAAGGATAGAAAAAGGTTAAAAACTAAACTTGAAATTTGCTTAAAATTGCATGAAAAATGACTATGATAATGGACTTATATTAGGCATGAAATTATATCTTAAAGTGACTTAACATATGATGTCTATGTACCTTAGCTTATAACCCATTTTGTATGGCAAATTGATATACTTATTTGAGGTTGGCTTTAGGCCGATAGAAATGCATGATCATTGGTGTAGTTGGCATTGAAAAAGAACTTAAAATGAACCTAAAATAGCCATCGCAAATAGGCAAAATGACTTATAACTGTCCCGTTAAAAATGATTTTGGGACTATAATTAAATTAACTGCCTAACACGTAAATAATTGAGCCAAAATAATGGGTTAGACTTGATTTAATATGGTTGTATTTATGCCTTCATAAAAGAGTTAAAATGTGATAGAAAATTTTACCTGTAATTGCTCAGCAGGGCTAAAAATAACTTGTAACTATCCAGGTCAAAAATTGACTATTTGATAAAAATTTTAACCATCTATTTTTCAACTTATAATATTATAAAAAGATGATCATTAAAGAAATGAACTTAAGATGAAGTTAGATGGCCCATTAGTTAGACACCCACTAGATGGGTTGATTGGTCAACTTAGGGATTGACAACTGCTAGACTGTCTATTTATCAGACTAGGCAGGCATAGCAGCTGAGGTTCATAATTGAGCCACTATAGTAGTCTACAGGGTAGATACTCTTCATTGTTAATTGTATATCATACCATACCAGTGTAGTGATGAAGGTCCCTAGAGGGGCCACTGCACTAGTCTACTGGGCAGACCCAAAAGAGATATTTGATATGACCAGTGCCCTTGGGAGGTCTATGAACTAATCTCTATGCATAATCACTCAGCATTTTTGCCCCTCAGGAGGTTCCCATGAATTGATCCCTATAGGTTATATTAGGTCAGTGCAATAGTCAAGGTCTAAAATGTGGGCCACTACACATTTTTCAGTTCCCTCTTAGTCCAGTGTCTGTAAGTGTTGTCTATCTAGTCGAGCCTATGAAATGAATTTAAAATAGAGAAAAATGTAAATTTAAGATGATTGATGATAATTTCTTATGATAAAGTTAATAATCAAACCTTAGTGGCATTTTTGGTAAATTTGAAGGAAACATGACATATTATCTAAATGGCATAAATCATCTAACATGTGGCTCACACACTACACCTAAACCATTCTTTTATGCTTGCTTGTGTGCGTTAATGTATGTTTTAAATGGTTTAAGTTCACTATTGAGTTTTGTACTCAACGGACCTGTGTTGTGGTGCACAAGTAACAAGGATAAGCTAGCTAGCCTCGGTGATCATGCAATGTAGCCATACAAGTGTTGAAGGGTAAAGAAAGTTGTTTTTCTTTCTAGTAGTGGCACTTATGTAAATCATTTCAGTTTGGGTTAACATGCTTAGAAGCTACTATGTTTATATATATATAACCTAGATGTGATGTATATAAGCAGGTGTGGTGTTTGTTTGGTTTGTGTGCGGATTTGATAACTGTGGGTCGAGGCCCTATGTATATGTTTTTAACATGTGTCTATTGTGTGCTAATGTTGACTGGGGGACCAGAAGGGTCCAGATGGAGGTTTTTGGATTATTTACTTATAGAAGTGTTTTATCAGGTGAAAAAAATTTTTGGTATGTCACTCGGGTAGCCGTTATGCTGCCTAATTTTTTATGACCTGGAAGTGTTTGTGAATAAGTTTTTTGAGTTTGTCAGACCATGTATGAATATATTTAAGGATTAGATTGGACAACTAAGTAATATCTGATAGAGTTTTAGAACAGTCGATAAGTATTAAGGAGTTTACCTCTGAAGTAATCCTACGATGAGTGACCTATCAGGAAGTGCATCGCCTATCAGGTTTCTTCTGGAATTTGGTAGGGAGTGTCACAAGATTACTAAAGAAATATGAAAGGATCTTTGCTTGGAACAATGAAGACATACTGGGGATCGATCGAGATATAGTTGAACATGCTATACCAGCTCATGATCATATCACTCCAGTCTACTGAAAGCTCAAAAGAATGAGGCCAGAATAGGTAAAAAAGGTAAAAGAAGATGTTGTCAAGCTACTCGAGGGCAAATTCATTAAGGAGATAGTCTTTCCTACTTGGCTAGCAAACATCATTCATGTGCCAAAGGAAGACAAAAAGGTTAAAATGTGTGTCAATTATTAAGACATAAACAAGGCATGTCCCAAAAACCATTTCCCTTTACCTCACATTGAAGTATTGATGGATAACACAACCATGTATTCTTTTGTTGATAGATACACAAGGTATAGTAAGATCCTCATGAAAGTAAGAGACAAGTGCAAAACGACCTTCATAATAGAATAGAGAACTTATTGCTATAATGTAATGCCTTTTAGATTGAAGAATGTAGAGGTAACCCACCAACGAATGGCTACCAAGCACTTTCATGACATGATACACAAAGAGTAAAAGTCTACATGGATGACATGATGGTAAAGTCCACAGAAAGGGAAGGGTATTTTAAAGCACTAGAAAAGTTCTTTTAGAGGTCGAACCAATTCAATATGAGACTAAACCCTAAGAAATGTTTCTTCAAAGTTACGTCTGGAAAGCTATTAGGATTTATGGTCAGTAAGAATGGGATTAATGTAGATTTGGATAATCTGAAAGTGATTTTAGAGATACCCATCCCTCGAACAAAACAAAACGTTAGAAGATTCCTAAGCAAATTGCAGTACATCAGTCAATTCATAGCCAAATTCATATTTATTTGTGAACCTATATTCAAGCTACTATACAAAGAACAACTAAAGGAATGGAATAAGGATTATCAAAAAGCCTTTGAAGCCATTAAGCAATACTTGACCAAGCCTTTAGTGTTAAAACCACCTAAACCAAGAAAATCCTTAATCCTGTACTGTGCAATAGAAGAGACATCCATAGGGGCTTTTATTGCACAAGCAGATGAATCTAGAATAGAGTACACAGTATATTACTTGAGTAAGAAATTGCTCCAATATGAACAGAAGTATGCAAAAGTCTAGAAGATATGCTTGGGAGTAATTTAGGTCTTTAAAAGGCTTTATCACTACTTTCAAACATATAATGTGAAGGCGATAGCCAAGTATGATCCCCTGAGGTACTTGCAAATTGTGCCTTCCTTAGTAGGCAAAATAGGTTGATGGATTTTATTACTGCAGGAATTTGACATCTCCTATATAACCAAGAAAACAATCAAAGGTCGAGCAGTAGCCAACTTTCTAGCACAACACCCAATCAAAGGTAAGGAAAAAGAACATAAGTTTTTAAATGAATACTTAGGAGTAATATCTCAAGAATGATGGAAAGTGTTCTTTGATTGGGTAGTAAATAAAAAAAGAGTAGGTGCTAGTATGCTAACTATCAATCCAGAAGGCAAATAGATCTTCTTTGCTAGGAACTTAGAGTTCCACACCACTAACAATGTTGCTGAATATAAAGGATGCATCTATAGCCTTAAAACTTTGTTCCAACTAGGGGCAAAGGCAGTTGACATATATGGGGACTCCATGTTAGTTATACAACAAGTGAAAGGCAATTAGGAGGTTAAAAATGAGAATCTGAGCAACTATGTCAGAATACTTATAGATTTGTATAAAGGATTCAGCCAATGTATTTTTAATCACATTCTAAGGGAAAAGAATTAAGTAGTGAATGCTTTAGCCACTTTAATACTAGTATTAGACCTTACGAAGAAGGACTTGCCTAAGCCCATGTACTTTAGTAAGTTAAGGTTTCCAATGTATACTAGCATAGTGAGCACTACAAGGGAAGAAACCAACTGTGACCTGCCTTGGTATCGTGACATCCAAACATACTTAGAATTCAGGGAATACCTAAAACATGCAACTGAAAAAGATAGGTAGGTTCTACAAAAGTTATCTACTCAGTTTATTTCTTTCCAAGGGATGTTATATAAAAGGCAATTCAATGGTGTACAACTCAAATGTGTTAATGAGTTAAAAGCACAGAAAATACTTATAGAAATACATGAAGGTGTGTGTGGCCCAAATATGAATAGGAGAAACTTGGCAAAGAAGATCATGAGATTGGGATACTACTGGCTAACTATGGAAATAAATTATTGTAGCTTCATTAAAAAATGCCACAAGTGTCAGATTTATGGCAACCTAAGTCATTTACCAGTAAATGATTTAACTAGTTTGTCCTCTCTATGGTTATTCCCTACATGGGGTATTGACATAGTTAGAGAGATAAGGCTATCTATACCAAGAAGTCATAAGTACATAGTGGTAGCAATTGACTACTTCTCAAAGTGGGTAGAAGCTAAATCTTTCAATAAATTAGGGGTATGGTAGATGGCTAAATTTATTGAAAGAAACATCATTTATAGGTATGGATTGCCACAACAGGTTATCTCGGGTAATAGAGTGCAATTTCAAGGCAAAACCAAGTAGTTTTTGCAAAAGTACATGAATGAGCATCATAAATCTTCTCTATACAGACCTCAATCCAATAGTGCAGTTGAAGCGGCTAATAAAAATGTCAAGAAAATTTTGCAAAAAATGATGATTACCTATAATGATTGGGAAGAAATGTTACCATTTGCACTCTAGGGCTATAGAACAACTATCATAACATCTACAAATGCTACACCTTACTCATTAGTGTATGGGGTGGAGGTAATGCTGCTGATCAAAATTGAAGTCCCTTTATTAAGGGTTATGTTGGAAGTAAAGGTGCTAGAAGTTGAGTGGGTTAGAGATAGATATGAACAACTAATATTGGTTGATGAAAAGTGACTCAGGGCTCTATATCATATGCAATTGTATAAAAAAAAAGATTACTAGAGCCTATAACAAAAAGTCAAGCCCAGTCTAATCAAAGAAGGTGACTTTGTTCTAAAGGAAACTAGACCTTTACTAACAGACCCTAAAGGAAAGTTCAAGCATAATTAGGAAGGCCCATACATGGTGAAGAAGAGGCTCAAGCATGGAGGTGTCAAGATCTTAAATTTAGAAGGCAATGAATTCTCAAAACATGTCAAGCTAGACAAGCTAAAGTTTTACTAGAATAAATAAAAAAAGTCTACTAAGTAAAAAACCCAAAAAAAAAAAAAACAACTTAGGCAAAAGTTAGGACACCCCAATGAGGTGAAAACCTAAAAATAGTCACTTCATGCAAAAGTTAAGGGATTAAAGACAAAATGTCCAATCAAGAAAACCTCCCAAGGCTGATTAGTAATGGTGGTATTACCAAAGGGCAACTAATATATTTACCAAGATTAAATAGTTTAGTTTCAAATGTAATTAATGGCAAAAAAAAAAGGCTTAGTCATGATCATTGGCATACAAACTTCCATTTGGTGAGAATATTATACAAATAATTGAACTCTAAAAGTCTCGACATGAGTTTTCTTTCCAAAAGTAGAAATTGTATCTTCATATTTTCTCTTTAATACTAATATCCTGTTATCCCATAATGTACTAGAAATTGAATCTTTGTAGTTGTCATCTGTACTTGTGTTACTAGCTTTATGATCAGACACATCTTTCAGCACAACATGACATTTCCACAAATCTAGAAAGGAGCACAAGAAATGCCATGTCAATGATCCATCTTGAAACTTTAAAGGTTTACAAGGTACTTACTGCATTAAGTCAAACTATTGCTAAATCTGAGAAGGGATGTAAAATGTCACATGCCTCAACCTAACCAAAAGAATACAACTTGAATGACAAGACAAGGAGAAATAGGTGATTTTCCACCGAGGACACCTCCATCAAAATTTAGCAACATCACTGAGCCATGTAATCCATTGCTTACAAGTGTTAAGTTTTCTCTCGAGTCTTCTTTCACAATGATGATTTGGGGCATACTTAATCTAAAGCTTTTTAGGAGGAGGCATAAACAACTTTAATCTCTCATGTAACTAGATCTAAAAAAATAGTCATTAGGTTGGAAAATTTAAGAAGGGCCACCTAAGCAAAAGTTAGGCAAACCCATTAGTGTAAAAACCCTCATGGGCGTGCTAAGCAAAAATTAGGGCTAAAGAAATAAAAAACCTAAAGGGAAAACCCAAATGGGCTCTCTAAGCAAACCTGTAAGAGTAGTAGGCTTCCAGCTACAAAATTGATATATCCTCTCTTTAAAGTATACAACCCTTGAATTGTTTTAGCTAAAATGACACCAAAATGATTATGGCCGAAACATATTTCAGTTAGAATTTGGAGTGCCTTAAAGTCACAAAACTTGTCTTTGAATGTGATCATCAATAAGTCACTAAGAGTGTATAACAACACACACTTCACCCATTCTATAGATTTATGAGGAAGTCAATTAGCAAAGTCAAGAATTGCTTCTAAATAAATTGGACCCACACCTGGGATTATCTTCTAGGCCACTAAAGGAAAAACTTACAAGGCAAGTGCAATGTCCATAGGGTAATGATCTTCAAAAGATGGGATAGATAGAGGAACATTTAAAGCAACATTGAAATTCACGATGGCAGCAAATTCCTCAAGAGTATAGATGATCTCTTAATGATTGAAGACAAATACATGGAAGATAGGGTCCCAATAATGCATAGCAACATTTAAAAAATTATGATCTATCCTAACTTTTCTCAAGAATCTAAGAGTAGAAAAGGGAGCAAGGATGGTTAAAGTCTAAAAATCCTTTCAATACAAAATTCTTGATAGCTATTGACTAAAAGAGAGAGACATGATGAATATGGTATGAGTAATGAGGAAATGGAGTATTTATCCACCCTAAATCATGCCATTCCTATTCTTACATGGAAAAGAATTCTAAAATAAGTGAGAACATCCACACAAACCTCAAAACATCTGAAGTCAATGTCATAGTCTGCACAGACCACAAAATAAGTCTACTCAAACACTCTGGGATAGACATAACCAAGTTGAGAAATCAAATCCACACAAACCATAATAGAAGTGTCCGTATAGACCCCACTTTCGGAGTAGTAATAAAGCAATCAACTAATCTTTAGTGGTTAGCAGACATCTTTCTATACTATATGACACCATAACCTTTTAAAGAGGTTATAGACAATGTATACTAAAACAAATTACTTGAGATGGGTCACCTAATGTAGGGTTAGCTTACAAGAACACTGTTGAGTTTTAGCTCAGTAGTTGTATGGATGATAAGGAACTCTTTACCATAAAGGATGTTATATTTTGTATAGAATGATGTTTTTCATTAAAAAGCTTTCATGTGTGTCAATTTTCATGCACTTATATGAAAAAGATGCAAAATATGTTTAAGATAAAGAATATATGCATTCAAATGTTGTAAATGTTTATACATACAAAAACAAGTGGTCTATTAACAAGGAAGAGCTACAATCTTTTTCATTCTTCACTCTCACTCTCCGTGTTTTCATTATCATAAGAAAGCACCAACTTCTCAGAAATCTTCAAGGCCCTCAGCTTCTTTCAAGTCTCATAAAAAGTAGTAACCCTCCTTGATAGTTCATTCTACAAAAGAATAAGGGATCAATGGATTTTAAAACATGCATACATATGCATTCACATAAATGAACTATTACAGGAGGATACTTATAGCTAGAACTTGAGTCTCGTCTACCATGGCTAGCCTAAAAGCCTCAACTACATGAGCAATTCTCTCCACAAGAGCTCTCCTCACTTGTCAAAATTAGGATAAAAGGTGTTACATATAATCAATCTAACATGGTGACCATTGAAAGTCAAAATGAACTTTACCAATGTGGTGTTCTCTAGCTCAAAGAGCATTGACCAACTATCTTCAATATAGAGGTGAGCAAAGGATAGCTAACCATTCAAGCCATACTGCATGTAGCTCAGCTCGAGCACATCTGTTAAGGTACCCACAACCTTATCAGGCAATGAGGATTGACTAGCAGTCGAATTAGAGACTCCACTCTTAGTAGTACATATAGGAGGAGGTGAGAATTGAGTACCTTGAGAACTAGGAACCATCCTTGCACTTTTTCAAGAAGAAGGAGGTCTAACTTTAGAAGCAGTAGTAGTAGGCTACAACATAAATACATAATTAAAAATTGACTTTAAGAAAATTATGAACTGGATAAATAACAATGTACTTGAGGAGTAGGTCCTAGAGTATAAGGCATATGAGGCAATAAGTGTGCAAAAGCTGAAGGATAGTAATCTCCTCCTTTAACATCCACCAAGGTCTCTCTAGGCACACTTGTAGTCATGGCCCTGACAAACTCTAAGTCATCAATATACCTCCTAAATAGCATAGTGTCTGGATGATCTTAAGAAACGTAGCGCATATCAAGGCCCATGTGCCAACTCAGCACTCTTTCTCTTAGAAACCAAGAATAAGCTTTTAAAGTAGTTAATAGGAGCCTTCGGGAGGATAGCTCTTACACAAAGTGGAGAAAATTTGCTGTCTCTTCAGTAGGGAATACCCACCTTGACAAGTCAAACTAAAAGAAGGAAAATTGAGTAAGTATTACTAATTCATAAATTGAACTAATCAATTTGTTTACACTTTTATAGGACTGCTTACATCGTCCCAAGCCTATGAGCTCAAATACTGGTAATGATCTATTAGTGGTGAGGAATTCCAAGAACCTAAAGAGAGTCATAACCACTTATCCATCATTGCATACTAATGAGGGATATCCAACTTATGTGGACAAGGTAGCAAGTGAAGCTCATATGCCTAGACCTGTATAAAAAAATAATAATGTTAGAATTTAAAGGTAACTAAGTGATTAAGAGACAATGGATAAAAGTGAATAGCACTCATTAAAACACTAGAGATAAAGCCTTGGATGAACTAATGGCCTTTCTTCATGCCAATTGCCATGTCCAAACTCTTGTACACCTAGCCTAGTGACAAGCAACACCAATTCTAGGAATTGATGCCATCTATCTACTCTAACACAAGCAAAAAGCTCCAGCTCACATTGCCATTAGTGTTCATAAATAATGTGGTCCCTATCAGATACAGGACAAAGCATTAAGTGTATTGATCCACCTCAGACTGAGCTGTAGGTATAGCATCAGCCCACTACTTGTACAAGTTGGTGTATTGAATGCTACTTAAGAGATCCTGAGGTATGAAACCTAGCAAGCTCCTCACTTATTAGAGGCAGAGAGTAGGGAAATAATAGCTGGTGTCAAACACGATGGTAGGACCAATACAGGGCACCCCTATAATGAATGCCAAGTCAAATGAAGTGATGGTCAACTCCTCAAATGGCATATGAAAGGTGTGGGTTATGTCTATGCACCTATCCAATAGAGCTTTGAGTGTCTGAAGGTTCATACAAAAATCACCTTTAACTAAATGGTTGATAAAGGTCTGGAATTATGTCACATAATGCATACCACTATTATAGGCTTGATAAAGTCCCTCACCCCTTAGGCATGTCTATAAAAGGTAAACAAAGGTAAGTAAGGAATATGTCCACATGGACTCAAATTTCAAACAAAGGTGTCCTCACGAACCAAAAGTAAGTAAGCCTCATAAAGTCCGTATAGACTACCAATAAGCATATTTTGAAAAAGGCCCACACAAACTAACCTCATCCCTAGTCGGCATGGACTACCATAAGACGAGAATGCAACAACACACAAAAAGGTAAAACATGCATAAAGGATAAAAGCTATCACAAAAAGGGCCACATAAACCTCATACACATGAAAATGAGTGTCTGTACGGGCTTTAAGTAACACCAAATAAGTCTACATGGACTACCTGGTCTACTATATATAGAAAGTCACATCATTATATCTTAATGATTCTAAAAAATATAGCTAAAATATAGGTGCACACAGACTTGTCGAACCAGACAATGTATAACGAAGAAGATGAAGGAAAAAAATAACCAAAAACATAAAATGAAGCTAAAAAAGAGAAAAAAAAAGAACTTGAGGGTAGGTTTTCATATAAGCGTGGCTTATCAAATCAGCCAACAATAGCATCGAAGTGTTAAACAAAACACCATTTATTAGAGTAACATTTTAAGGCTAGTTAATCTTCAAAAAGGGTATAAAACCCTTTGAAATAGGCATACTTATGTCCTCCATTCGTGGAAGAGGAGAAAGAGATGATGTAATAGGAGCCACCAATAATAGGAGCACTGTCAAAGTCTCATCGATGGCTACATTGGTGTCAAAAATGGGAGACAATGAGCTAAAATTACATAGGAAGGCCATAAATGCTAAAGAAAAAAGGAAAATGAAAATGGGTAAAGTGAAATAGAGAGGAGAAGCTTAATGGTTTTCTTCTATCACAACATGTCTGCATGGACTTTATCATTTACGTCTACATGAACTAAAACCTCAACCAATTTAGCATTAACCAATTTTCCACACAAATTACCTCTATAGACCCTTGATCCTGTCTGCATGGACCTATTTTGTAGTTCATACAAATGGCTATCTTTAGTTTGCACACATCATAGACTTAGTTTGCATCCACATAGACCTACTTTAGCCTATGCATCTCAGGTCCACATGGCCTTTGATTGTTTGATGTGTTCAAAAAATGATCCCAAGAGATCATGAAAACCATTAAATTAATGTTAGAAGAGGAATGGAGTTTGAAATTTGATAAAATTCTCACTCAAATGTCAGAATACAAAAGAATAAGTTTTTAGAAAAAACTATATAGATTATTTTCAGTCAGTAGGCTTAAAAATGGTTTTTCTAATAAAATAATCTAATTTTGAGCAAGTGCCCACCATCACTAATAACTAATAAGCCAATAAATTTGTTTTATTCAATTTTTCAATCAATAAAATAGGTTTCATTAATCATTACATTAAGTTTTCTATTTTTAACTAGGCTTAAATGACTTAATTTAATTCATTTCCTATTTCTAACCCTTATTTTTGCCAAATTTCACATGCTTTTACTTATATAAACATTTTCCCATTATTTAGAAAATGTTTTTAGAATTTAACACTATGTTATCCAAGCTAAAAACAAAATAGGTCAAAAGTGGTCAATCTATTTAGTTTCTTTTTAACTAATAGATTTAGCCTTCATTTTCAAAATTTCTTGAAGATGTTTAATTGTTTCCAATAAAATATCACCATGAAATATCTATTTGGCATTAAAACTCGCCATATCATGACTCGATAGAGTGAGATCTATCATTGAATCCAAAAAATTAACTATCTTTAACCAACAAAAGATCAGTTTCTGACAAATCTTATTTTAAAAATCCTCTTCCTCAATATCCCATGCTTCATGGATAACTTTAAGCCAATCCTTGAAGTATTCTTAAAGAACAACCTTAAAAGGTAGGGATTAGTTGCCTTGAATAACTACCTCCATTAAGGAAAAGATTTTTAGCAATAAATTCTTTGCTTAATATCTTCATTTGTCCAAACAAATTCAGCCACATGCCAATTCATAAAATTATTTCTTTCTTTGAATTCAACTCTAAGTTAATTTGATATTAACATTATCTATAAGTTAATCTCTTATAAGAATTCAACTCTTCCTCTTTCTTAGGATTCAACTTCATGTTAACCCAACCATTTATTTTTTTCTTCCTTAGGATTTGACTACGAGTTAACCTAATGAATATAGCACATTAACTTTTTTAGATTTAGCTTTGCACCAATTTGACTAATATTACGATAATTACATAGGATTTCACCCATGATTAATGAATGCTAGGTATGCCATCACCAGTTTACCATATTGAATGAATACTAATTTCTATTTTTTTACAAGGTTTAGGTCAAAGCCTAATCTAGATTCACTCAGATTTAGCCCAATCCAAATTCACTCAAATTTAGCTCAATGCCCAATCCAAATTCACTCGGATTTAGCCTAATCCAAATTCATTTAGATTTAGCTTAATGCCCAATCCAAATGCACTCGAATTTAACTCAAATGCCCAATCCAATCTCCTTCGAGTTTAGCCTAGCAAGCCAATCCATAAACTTCTCGGATTTAGCCTAACAAGTAAATCCACTCTAGTTAAAACTTCACCAACCTAAGATGCGTATTCATATTAAATATCACCTAATTGTAAGGTAAATACCTCTAACTAAGGTACTTTGTTATGTATTATTCCAATTAATACATTCTCATAGCACACACCAAAGTGGGGCAACTGTAGACACCCTACCTTTTGGGCCTATGATGATAACTAGAGATAGGCTCTTAAGCAATAATACAAGTCACTTAGAAATCATATCCATATAGACTAACAAGGTATGGGTCCACTTGGACTTAATGCCACAAGGTCCGTATCATCCACCTAGTTTGCCTAGAAAAACCTAAGTCCACATTTGCGTAGACTAAAATGAAACCTAGCCTAACACCCATAGTCTACCGAGATGAACTAAAGCCCATATCCGTATGGACTAAAAGAAACCTAGCCTAAAGCCCATGAACTAATATAAGGACCTATACCTTAGTCTACATGGATTTCATAGCTTAAGTTTACATGGACTTGCCAATAGGAAGCTTTCAAAAGTGGGAACTTCCTACTCAGACTCTATCTCCCAAACTTAGAAGGACTCTATAACTTCAAGATAGGAAAACCATCCCTTAAGCATATAAATACCCCTCTTGGGTATGAGGAAGATGAGGCAACTTGAAGAGCCAAACCCTATTGTTCGAGAGTCTAGGAGAGGACTCTAACTAGGATTCACACTACTAGACTTTTAGCCCACACTTAAATTGTCTTTCTTTCTGAAACCTTATATCTCTTATTGTGGCTTAAGAGCTTATTTAGGAAAGGTAAAATTTGAGGCTTTCTTCTATCCATATTCACATTATTTTCATGGACCTTTGATCTCCCAGGATTGGTTATGTGTGAGGCAATTCTAGGTAATCCCTACCCTAATCATAAAGAGTAGGTCATCATTTTAGGTTGTCTTATTATATACTATTGATTTTTTCCATGTTATGACTATTCTATTATTTTTGTCTTAATCACACGGACCTACTTTGAGGCATGTTTGAGCCTACATAGACTTAATTTATTGATGTATGCATGATTTGACATCTGTATGGACTTATGGTCGATACTAATTTTTAATTTACATTATATATTATGTTTTAATGTATTCCGTTTACCATATTAAAATGTTTATATGATGTTACATGTTATATGATTATTCTATTTCCTAATATGCATATTGTTGACATGCTAAAACTGCTATATAGTCTATATGGACTCCTTCACATGAGGAACGTAGTCTAGATAGATAATCCTACTTTATTCATATTTCCTCTATCTTGAAGTTTGCATGAACTCTTACTCACAAGGATCCTAGTCCACATAGATGAGTGTGTTATATGCATGTTTATTATGTTTTTCAAGTTTATATAGACTTTCTCTCATGAGGAATATAGTCCGTATGGACATCTGTTTGCAATCCTAGTCCTAGTAAATACATATGTCTATTTATATGTTCTTTGTGATCAATAAATATGTAGTTTTCCCTAATAATAATTTTGTCTAAGCATGTATCCTTATTCATTCATTATTTTTGTTAAGTGAGTTGTTATTTCATTCTCTCTTTAGGTCTTTACAAATCATTATTTGTTATTTCTGACCTATTCCTTAAGTTGTACACAAGTGACTATTCTTACTAGATTAAAAGTCCAACAGAACACGGATAAATATTAGAGCCATATTAAGTTCACACAGACTAGTTGTTGTACACATGGGACTAATTATGTGCTTTATATTCCTTCATTTGGTTTTACACCTTTTAATTCTCTTGATAATTTCTGGGTTGTAATAGGTAGTCTAATAACTTGTTTTACACGCTAAAAACCTAAATCACATCAAACAATGTTCTACCTAATTAATTGGTGTTTTCCTACATAAAATGGTTTTGAGTTTCCTTTAATAAAAGTTACATGAAAGTGTATTTAAACAAAGGCCAATCTCCTAGAGATGAGAGTTGGGCAATTACTACCAATTCCTATAGAATTATAGGCAATTGTCAAGTCAAACAATAACTAATGAGTAACCTAATTTTTGTATGTACAATACATATTTATGCTTTTTATATGCTTTAAATACTGTAATTTACTTTCTTTAAATAAAAAGGTGGCATGTATGCTTTAATTATAATGCATGCTTGCTTGATACAGGGTTGATAAATGTTAGAATATAAAGGAAGGTATATTATCAGGGCATAAATAAGATTTGATTTTAAACCCTTTCTAGGGAAAAAGATTAGTGGTCTTAATGTAGAGCCAAGTGATGACTCCAACTCAAACTGCTCTCGTCTCTAGTAAAATATAATAAATCTACACATATAATAAAAGGTTTTTGAAATTTTACATTTTTTTTATAACTTTTAAGGTTTAATAAAGGGGATTTAAACTAAGCCTTTTACATTGTAAGGTTATGTTAGTTTTGATGATGCTTTATGTGTCACTCTTTATTTGGATCTATCGATCGGATTGGTAAGGGTTGCCATAATACCTAAACTTCAAAGGATGCCTATTATGATAGATTCTAGGATGCCTTTCCTAATGATTTATCAAATTTTCCACTTGAAAAGGAAGTTCAATTTGTGATTAACTTGGTACCAAGTGCTACACTAGTGTCCCTTACACCTTACAAAATAGAGCTAATAGAGTTAAAAGTGTTAAAAATACAATTTCAAGAGTTGTTGGACAAGGGTTACATATGCCCCAGTGTTTCACCATAGGGTGCACCAATTCTCTTTTTAAAAAAGAATGATGGATTGATGAGATTATACATTGATTATGGACAATTGAACAAGCATTGTGATGAATAAATACCTTCTCCCTAGGATTGATGACCTATTTAATCAATTTAAAGGAGTAGGCATATTTTTAAAGATAGAACTAAGGTCAAGCTATTATCAGTTAAAGGTAAAAGAAGCAAATGTGCATAAGATAGACTTCAGAATAGGGTATGGGCACTATGAGTGTCACACCGTGACTTTCAATCTAGTTTTCATAAAGATAAAGTTGTAATTAGAAGGAAAGTGGGAAATAAAATGGATGTATAGATTAAGTAGAGTTGGTCAGTGTGAACAAGAGAGCGAAAAATGACCAAAGGGAAAAACGGTAAATACTTAGAAAGACCAAGAGCAAAATTAGAAATTCACAATTGGCTATGTAAAGATGAATGGAACACATGTACAAAGGTAAGAAATATGAATGTCATAGTTGAGCAATATAGAAACAAGAAAAGAATAAGGTTCGAGAGTTGGTCTTAGTGAATAGTGACATCGAGCCATGAATAGTGCATCCTAAGGCCAATTTGAGTCAACCTTACTAAGAGGTAATATTAATTATTTTGATGAATTATGGTGCAATTTTATGAGAATTTAAGGTTATATGAGAGGCTAAAAATAAAAAATGAAATATAAATTATGGTCAATAGTGAATAGTAAATCATTCAGAGCTGAACCAAAAATTTTAAAAATGTGCTTAGAAAAATTCAAAATTGGCACATCTTGATACTAAAATAATATGAGGAATATGAAAATCATGTGACTTGAATTTTTACAACCTGGGGACTATTAGAAAAAAATTCAGGTAAATGAATATTTATGAGAATACGGTGAAATTCATGTGTAAGGAGCAAATATGGCCATCGGATCAAGTAATAGCATGGAAGATTTTGGCCATCCAAGTGTAAACTAAATTAAATTATGTAGGAAAATGATTAAAAGATATTTTAAAGGAAATTACACAAGGATTTAATCTCACCATCCATGTATAATGTCTCTTTTTAATCCTAGGCACCATTCCTCATATAAACATGTGAAAAATAATATAATATTCATCATTTTTAGCTGATATCTCCTTCTCCTTCTTAGAAAAATTTCTCTCTCTTTTTACCTCTTAAAATTATTTTTTTAACCCACCATTTTATCTAAAATTAGTATACTTAAATGAAAGCTTACATCAACCCTTTAATTAGCCTTTAAGAAATACTTGGAAGAGGGTAGATATAGATAAAGAAAGGAGGAAGAATACTAGGGTTTGAGGTCATCCAAAAAGGGGCAAGTGATTCCAAAATTAACAATTCATTTGAGTTATTTAAGGTTATAAAATAATTATTTATGAACCTAAGTTGATAAATTGTGATCGATGGAAACTTGGTGGATTTTTACATGAAGAAATTGAATATGGAAGTTAAAGTGTAAATGATGGATTGAAGGAACTAACGGGGGATTAAAGGTGATTAGAAGAATTTGATATGGATTAACACTTAATAAGGTAAATGTATTCTCATACTATGAAATTTAAGTGTTTTTATATATGGAAGATTATGACTTTACATATTATAGTTAATTATGTGAGTTGATGGAATGTACATGTAATTTAAGTATAAATTAAGTGATAAAAAGGAATAAATGATAAAAAGAAAAATTAGAAATACAACTCTTTGGTTGGCTCAATGGCGTATACATAAAGGAAATAAAGTAGAATGAATAAATATACTTATGCAATTATTATAATTAGGGTTAAAGTTGTTGAATAAATTAATATATGATATGGTGATATAAGGATAGGAATTTTTCCCTCTTTGAACTAAAACATAAAGTGTATATAAAAGGCTTGAATTAGTGGGAATTTGTGTACATAAATGATAAAGAATTATAACTACGCCATGCATAAATTATAAATATTAAAAGAAAGGGAATTTATTATTTAAGCTAAATGAATTCAAAATTTAGGGAACTTAATGAGATAGAAATTAAGTTAGATAAAGATGTAAAAATTATAGATACCTTGAAAGGTTGAACATTTAAAGAGTCATATAAGATATATAATGATGTGTACACATGAGTATGTATAACAATTAAGGCAAATTTGAAAAAAAAAACAAGTATACATATTATTATTTATAAGGAATTAATTGCATAATTAAAAGAAAGATGTAATATATATGTGATAAGAAATAATACTTATACAAGATAGAGTACATGAAACTATATGATAAATATGGGAATAAATAATTTAATTAAAGCAAGTAAAATTAAAAAGAGTAAATAAATGCTTGGAAACTTAATAAGATAAATAAAAGAAATTACAATAAGAAATATAAAGGTATATGAAAATAATCATGAAATTCATTAACATATGATAAATATCCTATGGAAAGTCTATATATATACACACACACACACACACACACACATATATATATATATATGTATATATATATACATATATATATATATA
>CANXYI012120801.1:0-20579 GCA_948208565.1 Hura crepitans
TGTTAATAGCAAAAGACTTAGACAAAATATTTTTTCAGGCGATCCATATTTATTAGTTCTTGAAATTCATTACCCTTCATATTAGATAACCTTGCAATATGATTCTTCAAAAGGCATTTCACCATAAATGGTCTTTCTCGATTATGTTTGAAATTATCCCTTAGATCTTATAGAGTTGGCTTTATTTACTTTGAGACTAAACTCTTTCCTTGATCTCATAAGGCTTAACCCTTTTATTAAAAAAAACATTGCCATCCTACTTTGATAAAGTAAATTACAATATCAGGCCTTTAGTCTTCTTTCATCTAAGAAGGCTAACTCCTCATGCCTATTCCTATGCCCTGCTTATTCCACTTCTGGGTTATAGTCTCAAGTAAAACCCTTAGAGACTTAATCTTCAGTTCTATTGGTAACTCGACTTTTTTTCCATATAGTAATGAATAAGGAGTTGCTCCCATTGATGTTCTAAAAGTTGTTATATATCCCCATAAGGCAAAAGGCAACTTTTCAATCTAATGCTTGTAATTTTCTACAATCTTAGCTAATATTGTCTTCATAGTTTCATTTACAGCCTGTCTATTGGCTTAAGGTCTATATGAGGATGACTTATGGTGTTAAAATTCCATACCTTTCAAACAGATTCATAGTTTCTCCATGGAATTGGACACCATTATCAGTTATGACATGATGAGGTACTCCATACCTACAAATGATCTAGTTTTTAATAAACTTCCTTATTTTCCTTGGCCCTAATTGGCTAAAAGATTGAGCTTTGACCTATTTAAAGAAATAGTTTATAGCTACCATGATAAACATGTAACCATATAAATTTGGCCTCATTTCCTTAATAATATCGATTCCCCAAATTGAAAAAGGCTAAGGAGAGAATAGGTTGTAGAGTTTTATTAGGGGTGCATGCTTATGATTTATGGGAATTTGTCAGTCATGACGATTTTTAACAAACTCAAAGAAGTCATATTCCATAGTACTCTAATAATACCTTACCTTAATATCTTTTTTGCTAATGCTACACCATTCCTATGAGGTTTACAAGTGTTAGCATGTATTTCATTCATGACCTCCTTTACTTCTTCTTCATTTAAGTACCTAAGGCAGACTCTGTTTGACTGGCTCTTATAAATTTAACCATGGAAGTATAAAAATTGAGAGGCTAGACCCTATAATGCTAACTTATCTTTCACATTAATCCTTTCAAGTAGCTTCTCATCCCTCAAGTAGTCTTCAATGTCATTGTACCATAGGCAATTATCTCTATTTCCATTTATCTAAAAGACTTCCAATTCATTTAGCTCATATAATATTAAAGAAAAAATTATAATTATAAATGGTAATTCAAATTTAACCTTATATTCCCATAAATTTGCCAAGCTTACCAATGTATCCATTATTTAGTTTTCTTCCCGTAGGATGAAGTGGAATTGTATTAAGGTGAACTTTTGCATTATCTTATTAACTGCACCAATATAAGGTTTTAACTTCTTCTCTTTTATCTCTCATTTTCCTTCTACTTAATGAGTAACTAACATTGAACCCCATCATACTTTAGCATCTTTTATTCTAAGGGCAATTAGGGATTCTAAACTAAACAAGCATGCCTCATATTTAGCCATATTATTAGTTACTTCAAAGTAAGCTTTTTTGCTAGTAGACTGGGTTCTTTTTTTAGTGATAATAAGATTAACCAACTCTAGCTCCATTTTGGTTAACTACTCTATCAAAAAACATTTGCCATCCTTGAATGTTAATTTCCCTTAAGTGATCATTTGAGAATTTTGTTTTCCATTTTGAATTATCAATGATAGATTGTTAAGCAAGAAACTCAACCATTATCTTTCCTTTTGTCATTTTTTGGTGACATACTTTATATCAGCTTTTGTAGTATCACCATCCATCTTACTAATTTACCTAAAAATGAAGTCACTGAGTATAGATATTTTAGTGGGTCCGACATAGTAACTATAATCACTTTAGGAGGCATAAAGTAGTGTTCTATTTTCTTGATTACCCAAACCATGGCAATACATGTCTTTTTTACCTTGGGGTATTTAACTTTGTATGACAAATATTTTCAACTAAGATAATAAATTATATTTTCTACTCCCTTTTCATCTTCTTGTGCAAGCATTTCCCTTACTGCTTCTTTTTCTATTATTAAATATAGTATAAGGGGATTTTTAGACTATAGTAGTCATAAAATAGGGAGTGACAATATATAAGCCTTGATTTTATTGAATGCCTCTTGGCATTATTCTATCTATTCTACTAGCTTATTCTTTCTTTAAAATTTAAAAATAAGTCCATAAATAGAGGTGAGTTTAGCACTGAACCTTGAGATATATTAAAGTTTTCTTAAGAATCATTAATCTCGATTTTAGTGCATGGGTATTTCTTGAAAGGTTTTTACCTTTTTAAGGTCAACTTCAATCCCCCTTCAACTTACTACTGTAATGACCCAAAAATCTTAATTTCATGAATATGCATCCCAGGTCACAAATAGTGTTTTTGAAACCACCCATAGCCCATATAGTACCAATCAAATTTTTGAAAGGTATAATTCATAAATACAATATGGTTCACACATGAGAAATAAATAAGCCAGTTTTAGGGTCAAAAAAATTGAGATTTGAGAATCAGGGTATACATAAGTGGATAAGATGAAAATATGAATAATATCAAAAGGATATGGGAGATTTGCCAATCTAATTAAATAATTTTATAACCATTTAACTAAATATTGGGCTAAGTTAATTAAAAGAATAAGGGATTAATGAGATAAGGACAAGTGGCATCATTTTGGCCTTTTGGTTTAAAAGTTTAAAAGAAGCACTTTAAGTAGAGAGAAAGAAAAATATCCTCTCTTTTCCCCTTGTTACAGCCAAAACTATCTTCCTCTCTTCTCTTTACATTTTCATTATTTTTCTTTATTTCTCATCTCACCTATCAAAATCAGGCATGAAAATCACCACCAATTGATTTTAACTTGGATTTCTTATGAGAAGTGAAAGAAATTGATCTTTAAATGAGTATATATGGTGGAAGATGGTCTCTAAAGAGAGGTAAGTTAAAAAATTTCTCTCTAATTTCATTTTTAAAGATGGAATTTCTATTTTTAAGGATTAATTAGATTATTAAATATGTTTTGTGATATTCATTGGTCTAATTAAAGCTTGGATAGTTTTTAAGGGTTTTCCCTATGCTAACCAAAAACCCTTAGTAAATAAAAGGAAGAGTTTTGATCTCTTCTACTAGAAAAAAGAAGAAGAAAAATAAGAGGTTGAGAGCTTAATTCAAGTAAGTGTTATCTAATATAGATAATTCTTTGATTTCATATGAGTTTATGATCTAAGGTTTCACAATTATTTGAGTAATGATGAGTCTATAAGACTGAATGCTTAATATTGCTTTTATTAAGTAAGATGTATGCATAATAATGTTCAAATATGCTAGAAAAAGTGTTTTAAGAATCAAATGATGTTTGACATGTTTATGTGAAATTCTTAGTTTGATCCATAAAATGCTATATATGATGATAAATTAAACATGTTAATGGTCTTTTGTATGTGTTAAAGTGAATAAAAAGCTTAAAAATTATGGAAATACATATGTTGGTGAAAATGAATAATGTATGGAATTAAAATGGATGGCAAATGTCTCAAAATACAGATGGCAGTAGCTTATGTGGATTTGAGATAGAAATTGCCATGCAAATCTATAGTAACAGCTCAAAATAGCCACATAGGTATATTACTTGTCGCACGGATGTTTTGGGTAGATGAAAGCAACGTGCAAGTTTAAGATCCTCATGCAAAAGGTTAGTTACAGTAGTAACGACTCTATGGTGCTTCCATCCTTTACATGGCGGGTTGCTATAATTAATCCTGCCACACAATGGTAGTTGCTTATAGATTAAAAGAGATAGGAATATGAAAAGTTTCATTAAATGTATAAGATATAGGAATATGTAAAACACACGAGTATATAGAATACATTGAATAAACATGAAAATGATCATATAAGTGAATCATGATATGCAAAGTATAGTAATAAAGGTGCATATATAAAGCACTATGTATAGTAAGTAAGGTGTTATATATATAATTAATGACATGTACAAAATAGTAATGTTAATATAGTTAAAATGGTAGTGTGCATAATTTGTACATGCCAATGTTACATACCATAGATGATATGGATTATGTTTATGTTAATGAGAAAATGCACATAAGCATTCTAATCTATTAAAGCAAAATAAAGAACTATATGCTTACGAATACACATATAATATTATAAAATGTCACAATTAACCACAAAAAAAGAGTATACAAAACATAGCATATTAATAAATTTGATTTATAAGACCTGTATGATGAGAATAATAAATAATATAAAGGATTAAATAAATAAAAAGTGAATAAATAGTGCATGCCTTATTTATAAATAATAGATGTTTGATGAATGAGTATGCATGTCCTACTTAGAGAAATGACATTAAGAAGTGTTTAACTTTATTTAGTTTACAATATATATTATGAGGTATAGTTGTGAGAATATGAAATGTAGCGTGACGCTTTGGTTAGATATATATATATATATATATATATATATATGGTTATATAGATATGTTTTAAAATATGATAAGTGCTTTTATTAAAAAAAAAGATAATATGAAAAAGCAAACTATTATAATGGTATACATGAATATGTAAAGTACACAGGAAAACATAAATGTATAAGATTGATATCATAAACATGAATGCATACATAATATTGTTACATTGGAAAGAAAGACTAATTGACATGTATAGAAAGTAACTCATAATATGTATGATGCATATGATGACATGTGTGATTAGTGATGAGCATAGTATAGTGATAATGATATAAATGAAAAGTGACATACACAATATATGGACATGTATGAATGCATAAAAGAGATAAAGATACAAGTGATATGTGTAATCACTTATATGTATATATGTGTCCTTTGGACACCACAGATGCATAAATGTACATGGAAATGTGTCTTTAAGGATACCATGGTTATGCGAAAGTTTATAAAAAGAAAAAAAAGAAATGTGAAAACCTTTATAAAAAGTAAAGAAGATAAAAAAATTAAGCCATTTCTACCTATGATTAGATGACCATAGGATAATTTGGCATGCAAAATACTTGACCCTTGCAAATCTACCACAGTTTATAGCTTTGGTTATCCCATAGTTATTTCATTGGTGCCAAACCCTTATACCTTTGGATACCATAATATAGTCAATGGTTTATATGAATCATTGTATTAATCCTTATCTAGGTAATAGTATAATTTTAGGAAGAAATAAGGCTTTAAATAAACATAGAATTAAAAGACATAAAAAGGAAAGAAACTCATGTAATTGTTCTTAAATGTTGATCATGTGATAAAGGTATGACTTGAAATTATATACGAAATAATTGACATGTTGCATATATACTCTTTATGTATGAAATGACGGATTATATGTTAATTGTTATAACATGCATGAATGTCTTATATGAAATTGATAATAGAATAGTTTTTAGTTAAATAAGAAAGTCTTATTACTAAAAAGAGTAATTAGATGTAAATGATAAAATCCATAGGTAAGACATAAGCATATGTATAATTAAATATGATATATTTATGCATTTGTATTTTACCATATGACTAGCATAACATGATCTTGCAATTGATATAGTAATGTAAATCAATTTATGGATAATTATGTTATGAGACATGATGGAATTTTATTATTTAAATATTATAGTATTTTGTATGTAAAATGTGTTTATTTTTCCTCTTTGGGCCTGTAATCAAGAAGCTAAAAAAAGGTTGTATAAGTTAAAAAGCACCACTGAGGATTTTATCCTTAGCATGCTAGTTTCACCTTATGCAGGTATAAAACCGTCTGAGTTGAGGAAGAAGTTAGAGGCTACATCAAAGCTTAGTAGAAGAGTTTTTAGGTTCTAAGTGCTATTGATGTATTTTGTTTGAGACATATGTATAATGTTTGTATTTTATGATACGTTTGTAAAGCTTGTTGTATACATATATCAAGATATGTATGATTTTCATAGGATATAAAGATTTTTCATATATGTATGTGGTTTGATACAAAAAAAGAAAAAGTTGGCTATGATGGTCACATAATTAATATGAAATCATAGGTCGATTAATACAATGAATATGTGTAATAAGAGATTTGAAATGCATATATATATATATGTGTGTGTGTGTGTGTGCATATAATAGATGAGGTATATGTTTACATATGATTATATGTTTGATGTAAAATTGTTTTGCTTAAATTCATGAAGAATATGTTTTATAAAGGATATTAATGGAATTTTATGGCTTACTATTTATGTATGTTTATATCTATATGATACTTTTGATATGATTCATAGTATACATGTGTGCCATAGCACCTCCTTATAAAGTTCTCTTGTGAATCTAGTAAAGGGTGTTACAACTACATATCTATAGAATTTTATGTATCAAGGATGAGGCGGTTATATTTAGAGTTGCCACCTAGATCTACACTAGGACCCACTGATCTTTGGCTTAGAAAGGGTTCAAAATCATATCTTATTTATGCCCTAATAATGTACCTTTCTACATTCTAATGTTTATTAATCTCATATCATACAAGCAAGCATTATAGTTAAAAATCATACATATCACCTTTACACACAAGTAAAATACGTTGTAATTAATTGAAATGTACAATAAAGCATAAATGTCATACATTCATAAATAGGGTTATTTATTAGTTATTTTTGTGACCTAACAATTACTCATATTTCCATAGGAATTGGCATTAACTACCTAACTCTTATATCTAAAAGATTGGCCTTTATTAAAATACATTTTTTATAGTGACTTTTATTAAAGAAATTAAAACCATTTTATTAACAAAACACCAACTAATTACGTAGAAAAATCATTAATGTATGGTTAGTTTTCATATGTAAAACAAGTTATTAAACTACCTATTACAACTCAAACTAAAGGAAATAATTAAAAGGTATAAAACCAAACAAATAGATATAAATAAAATGGTCTCATCTTGGTATTGTTAAGTCTGTGCAAATTATACACATCTCATAAGTTTTTCTATACGGACGTCGGCTACTATAGATAATAGGTTTGTCTGGACCTCATTCCTTTTAGAAGTCACTAACTTGCAATTACTTAAACAAACAGTTAGAATTACAATAAATGGTCCAAAAAGAGCTTAAAACACATTAAATTATCATAAATATGAAAGAATCATAAATATGAGCTCATAAACATTGTTATGAACATACATCAAGATAATTACTTAATTACTAAACTAAATCATCAACTCATAATCATAGGTTCATACAGACTACAAACAAGCATGCATATAGAAAGAAGACATCCGTGTGTACTTAATTCCTTGCAAAGGAAATCCATGTGGGCTTACACTTAATTCCAAAATATGAATAATTATGACATATGCATGAATGCTAATGATTAAATTGATTAACGATCAAAAGAAATATAAAAAATGACTTTAACATAACAAAGTCCATACAAACTATATATAAAACATATTTATTCAAAATATTCATCCACATGGACTACATTCCTTATGAAAATGAGCTTATGCAAACTTAGCATTAATTCTAGAATGTAAGTTACATGTGCAATGATGAACAAAATATTTAACAATAATTATAAGGAAATATTTGTCATTAATATAGTTCAAGCTTTGGTGATTAGAATGGATGAAACACATAAATAGGCTATAAAAGATAAACATAAAGCTGTTATTGAACATAGATCTGTACAGACTAAATACTACAATCATAAACTTAAATAATGTCCCCATAGACCTTATATCTTAGGGATGAAGGTCCGTACAAACTTTACAACAATTTACAGAATTTTGTTTATTTTATTAACAATGCAAATATATAAAAAATAATGTATAAATATTACCTTACTCTTATAATTGATATGGGGATTGTGTAGAATCACCTTGCATGTCAATTAGTCTCGAGAGATCCTCAATTAAAGAATAAAATGATTAAAAGAATGAAAATAATGAAAAAAGAAAAGAAAGAGGCCTCAAATTTTACCTAGATAGTAGCTCCAAGTAATAAGACAAATGTTGGACTTTCAAAAGAATAATAATTTTTAGTAAGGGCTTAAGGACTAGTAAAGTGAATCCTTCTTTAGAGTTTACTCCTTAGACTCTTAGAAATTATATTCTTAGAAATTAGATTCTTGAGTTCTTTCTTGATTTTCCTTGATGGTCCTCTCTTTTAGGTTGATAGGATAGGGTATTTATAGGTTTTAGAGAGGTTCTCCCATTCAAATGAAAGGGAGTTCTAATAGGATTAGGAATTAGATTCCAAATAAGAATATCTAAATTTTAGAAGCTTTTCGAAACAAGCTCTATATGGACTAGGGTTTGGGTTTATATATTTGTACAAATTAAGGCTTTTATTTGTCTTAGTTAACCATGAGCCGCAGGCTCTATTTCTCTGGATAAGCTCTTTGTTAGTCTATAAAGACTTTAAGGTAGCAAGTCTATGTAGGCTATTTCTACATTAGTTTGTATAGACCTTAGGATAGCAAGTCTATATGGATTTACACCTAGATGGTCCATTTAAACTAGTGTTTTAGGTTACTTTCCTTATTGCTTGGGCCTGCCTTTAGCTATCATCATAGGACCAAAACTCAAGTGCTCATAGTTGCTCCCACTTTGGTGTGTGCTGTGAAGTGCAAAAGTAATAATAGTATGAGTTTTGTTTTGTTGTTTCGCCTCTTCATGATCTAGCTTGCTTTTTCATGTCTTCTTATCTTAACATTCCACTTTTTGGTGCTTAGCATTCACACCTTTTGGTGTCTTAGTGTTTACACCTCTTACTAGTTTGGCGTTTGCACCTTTTAGCAGCTTGGCCTTTATATCTTTTGGCAGCTTGGCATTGCACCTATTGGAGGCTTAGATTTGACTTTTTAGTGACTTGGCATTCGTACTTCTTAGTGGCTTGGCATTCTCACCTCTTAGCAACTTGGCATTTCTTTTGCAGATTAGAGGGAAATTTAATAGTTTGCTTAGCATATGGTTAAAGTGCATAAAAGATACATGTTTTCATACATGAAAAGCTTATTGGTAATTTAGAAAAATACATGTTTTCATGCAAAGAAAAGGGATAAATACATGTTTACATGTAAGGAAAAAGGATTAATGCATGGGAGAAAAGATTAGTACTTGTTTTCTTATAAGGTGTTGATAATGGATTATGCATGTTTTTCGTGCATAGAGAACTTAAAAACTTATTGGTGACTCAAATAAAAATGTGTGGATCCAGGTTTTCATGCAAAAAAAAGAAGAAGAAGAGTGCATGTTTACATTTAAAAAGGTATATACGCATAATGGAAAATGTATGGATGATGAACGCATGTTTTCATGCATGGAAAAAGGATTAATGTAGAGATGAATGATGCATGAAAAATATAAAGAAAAAACATGTCGACATGTGTAAAAGATGTATGTATTCAAGCATAAAAAATGTAAATGCACTTTTTTGCATAAAAGAATTAAAGAATAATGGAAAAAGGAATAATGCATGGAAAATACGAAGATGAATGATACAAGTTTTCATACATGGAAAATTAGAGATAAATGATGTATAAAGGATTGCATGTTTTCATGCATGAGAAATGTGTTGAAGAATTATGAAAAAATACATGTTTTTCATGCAAAAAGGTATTGATGATAGATGATGCATGCTTTCATGGATGAAAAATGTATAGATAAATGTTATATGTTTCATGCATAAAAAAATGTAAAGATAAATGGCACATTTTTTCATGTAAGGAAAAAGAGTTGATATGCATTGTAATGCTTATTTTTATGCATGGAAATTTTATTGATATTTATGAAAGATGCATGTATTCATACATATAAGACCTGATGCATGTTTGCATGCATGTGGAAGAGTATTGATGCATGATGTCTTATGAGAAAAGTATTAATGCATGTATTTGTGCATGTTTGCATGCATAGAAAAAATATAGGGACAAATGATGCATGTTTTCATGCATGAAAAAACATAGAGATAAGTAACACATGTTTTCATGCATGGAAACATAAAGATAAATTATGCATGGAAAAAGTATGTGTTTGTGCATATATGTGCATATTTGAATGGGTATTGTGTAAAGATGAACTAATGTATATCATGTTGAATGGATATGAGTTAATGCATGTTTACGCATATTAAATGGATTTGAATGAAATGTTTGCATGCCTGCA
Source organism: Hura crepitans (assembly GCA_948208565.1). NCBI lineage: Eukaryota > Viridiplantae > Streptophyta > Magnoliopsida > Malpighiales > Euphorbiaceae > Hura > Hura crepitans. The sequence goes on from CANXYI012120801.1 coordinate 10,326, forward strand.
TACCTAATAAATGATGAATGTGTATGTATATGTTTGTACCTAATTTTCTTTATAGATAAGTGATTATAGGTGAGTTATATGTTTGTTCCTAATGAATGAATATAATTTTGCGTATTTTGGATGAACGCAAATAAATTGATGCATATATGCATTAATGTATGTGCTTTTGCTTGATTTCTTCCTAAATGAATAAATGGTGAATCTAACTTTTTTTCTAGATAAATGTATGAATGTATCTTTCCCTAAATGAATGATTGAATGTATGAAAGGATATGCGTGTTTAATTCCTCCTAAATATATGTACACATGCAGATGTATAAGCAAATATATGTCTATCTTAGATGAATCTAATGCGTGAGGTAATGTATGTTTAAACATTAGGTTTTGATACTAACATCACCCTCCCTTCAGACTCATTATAAGAAAAACTTTGGTTTCGTGAAAGTGAAGGCATAAAGAGTAAGTTGGATTTAGAATGATGAGTAGGCTAAGATTTAGAATGATGAGTAGGCTAAGGGAATAAAAGTTCCATGAAGGTGAAAAAACTAAGGATTTAGGCAAAAGGTTTATTTGCTTGGCATAGCATTTAAACACGTGTCTAAGGAATGAGTGATTTATGTTGACCAAATGATAGAGCATGCCAATGTAAGAGATTATATAGAATGGTACCCTTGTTATTAACCAGTCCAAAGATTTATTGACCAAATATTTTCTCTCAACCTCTAACTTTTGCCTAGACTGACCCTTATGGGTTTTTGATTTAACTAGGTATGCTTTAATTTTTGTTTAGGCCACTCTTTGTGAGTTTTCAACTTGAAGAGTTTTTTTCTTTTTTTTTTTTTGAAATTCAGCCTATCCATATTTGGTTAAGGCTTGTTTGAAGCTCATTGTATTGTCTCAAATTGAATAGATCTAAACTTGCATTCTCTAGAATGGCTAGATATGTTTTGAAGCTTATGGGGTGCTTCAGACCATGAGCTTGGAGTGATATGGCTTGGAACTCATGTCATGGGAGGTTAATAGAGCTTTTCAAATCAATAACTAACTTTTATTGGGTGCTAGCTTCATGCCCCTAGTATTTTGAATGTTGATGCCTCAATTACATATTGAATGTCATTCTTTTGACCTTTTCAAGTACTACATTAATGATATCCCTGTTATTAGTCAATCTAAAGATTTTTTGACTAAATTTTCCTAACTTTTACCTAGGCTAATACTCTTGTTAATTGACCTAGTGATAATTATTTTATATCAAAAAGGAAATTTTTGTGAATGAGGGCATCATAGCTAAAAAATGAGATTGCTCGATTGTTTGAGGCTTACGATGAATCTTTTTGTAACACCCCCTGCCCATTCTCTATGAAAACAGGCAAGACGTGTCACTTTCAGTGAGGTCACCCATCTTTGGATTCCCCTAGGGGTCTTTCATTTAACCTCTGTCATATTTCTCACATGTCATACATCATTATACCATTCTACTCTCATATGCCAATTCACCCTACATGCATATTCAGCCCATGGCATACATGACATACCTATAGCCATGCATGCAACACATGCCTACACATCCAATTCATATCTCTATCATCCAAAATCATCAATATACAACTTTTTAACATGCATTTCACATGCTCACATACATGGACACACATAAAACCAACACTTCCATACACATACCTACCCCTTCAATACTATTTCATCCTAACATACATAATATGTTTTGGATAAATTCACTTACCAATTAAGAAGACCCTTATATCCTCAAGAACTCCTTGTTGTCTAGCTCCTATAGTGGCTTTTCCACCTCTCTTCAAGCCTTTTTTTGGCCTCCAAATGCCTCAATCACCTCACACACATACACACAAACATGTTAGGCATTAAATCACAGCCTAAAGTCCAAAAAATTCACAAAGAATAGCCATAGAACTCAACTTACCTAAACACCCTATCTCGGACTGCCTCTGACCAGTAATATTTGGCAATTTATTTCCCCCAATTGAGAGCTCCTTTTGCTGCAATTATTTTTCCCTCAATCTCTTAACATCCAAAGAAAATTTAGAAATAAAAATGATGAATTTTAGTTAAAGGATGAGGGAGATATGGCTAAAGAAAGTGAGGGATGGTGTTCAGGTTTTTTCTATGCAGCCTGAACCATGAAACTTTGGAGAATTTTTTCTCCTAACTGAAAGCTCCTTTCCTTTTGATTCTTTTTGGCACAGTTAGCAATAGGTTACTTGAATTTAGAAATTAGAAGCACAAATTTTGGATGAGAAATGAAGGAGATATGGCCAATTGAAGAGAGAAAAGGCGTCCAAAAATTTCCTGGACAGCCAAAACAATTTTTTTTTCATTTCCTTTTTCTTTTTCTTTTTCTAATGAATATTTTCCACTTGTCCAACCCCTTGGACACTTGTCATGGCTCCTAATATAGCTGACTTGGTGCGGGTGGGTCTCGTGACCACCCGAACCATCCCAAAATGGCTCAATTTCGATGATAAGGCTGCCAACTTCGGGAAATTTTTAACAATCACATAGTTGTCGAAAAAATGTGTCGTTTGTCCCTAAAATCCTCATTTGATCCCTATTACATGCTCGTCAAAGTTTTATGACTAATATGCTAGTCATCAAACTTAGAATGAGGACCCACACTGCGGGGAACATCACTCGATCCCAGATAACACTGTTCACAAGATCCGAATTTTTGGGCGTTACACTTTTTGTTCTTGTAGGCTTTCTTTAGTGAACTTGAAGTATGGAAAAGAATCAAAAGAAAAGTTTAAAATGTTCAAAATGGTCCTCATGAGCTTGAAAGAAATATTTAGATATTTTTTTAGTGAAAGCATGATGAACTTGGAGTTTTAACATTTGAAGCCTATTAAACTCAGATTTTTATATAAAAAGGAATCAAAAGAAAAGTTTAAAATGTTCAATGTTTAGAATGGTTTGCATGAGCTTTCAGGTTCAAAAAAATTATTAGATTTTTACACAGCAATCTTAAATTTTTTTTAGCTTTTAATGAGTAAGTGTATAAAATGCAATGACTTCTTAGGCATTCAACTAGCTTTAGTTGCCCCTAGGCATTTTCTTTTATTTTTTTCTATTTTTATGTTCTCTCATCTCAGCTTTAAGGATATTTCTCATGGCTTACAAAGAAGATCAAGTCTTAAGCTTTAGAATTGCGTATAAAAATGGTAAGCCATTCTTTGAATCGATATGGATTAAGCTGTTTATACTTCTTTTTTTTTCTTTTTCTTTAACTTCTCTCAACTCACTTGCAAGAGTACCATGCTATGTAATGAATGTGATGAAGAACAATACTTATGAAAAAAAAAAGATAAAGCAAAGTAATATTCTATTAAACTTTAATTATTCAAAAAATAATTAGGAAAGAAAATAAAGTCTTTCTATCTTATTCTTATTGAATTCTTCTACATCATTGATTGGCACAATCTTATAGTTGGTCATCTTTTAGCCTATGAGGTGGCAGATCGAAAATTAGGAGAATAAAACCTTACTTCTTAGAAAGTTGAGGGATAGTTGTAAAGTCTTATGATGGGCCATCTTTAAGGTAAGGTATTATACCACAGTCTATGAGGTCTGGAATGGCTTAGTGAAGGACTTTTTAATTATCGATAAAGTAGCCAATTCTTTGATGATAAGCATAATATTAGTCATAAGATGATTTGGTAGAAGTGCTATGGTTTGAAGCCTAGATATTAATTGTTAGAAAAGATTTTTTTCCTTCAATTCTTGGAACATTATTAACAAGGACCTGTTTAAATATGTCCATTGGATTTTTTAGAGCATTTTGTTATTGGGCCATCAACCTAAGTTTCTCTTGGATCATCATTTCCACAAATCTTATTATTCTTTGTTCCAATGCTGCCATCACTTTATTGATCATGCCTCTGGTCATGAGTTGACCTTCACCTTTAGTTTTATATCAAGTTGCCATTTTGGAGGTGGAGAAAAGATAAGGGGCTGAGTCTTTTCTTTTAAAGAGCTTAAGTAAAGGATGATCTATAATAGCCATATAAGAAAAAAGTTATTATAACACATGCTTTTTATTCTATAAAATGTATTCTAGATGCATAGTTCAAGTATTATGTATATAGTTCCCTAGATATGATTTGTGAATGTATGCATGTGATAATAAGGAGGCTAGTATAATGTATGATATGTGTTAAATCATAAGTGAAAATGGACATACAACATATCAGTCTATTAAGCTTATGATTTTATTTATGACATATCTATGCTAGGATAAGATGCATGAATGATGTGTGATATTATGTATAATACATGAAAGGTGCAAGATATGGGATGTTGTGTATGCGTGACCTTAGTAATACCTACTAATCATTGATCCATTTTTTTGGTAGGAAACTCAAACTAATGTCAATCTACTTGTAAATTAATTCATGCCTTAACTTTTGCCTAATACGCTCCCCAAATGACATTTTCACACTATTAAGCTCTTTTTTTTTTTTTTGGCTTTGAGGTTAAATTCATCAAGATAGACATCTCAAAATAAGCAAATTCATCATCTTGTTTAATTAAAGAAAAAATTAGAGAATTAAAATCATTCAAAACTTAAACAAAGCAAGATCAATTAGTGGAACTTTTATCTTTTGAATTAGGTATCTATTTAGCATCTATGAGATTTTAAATGGCATGACGAAGATTCTTGCAACCATAAATGAGATGTACTATCTTCTAATGACATTCACAACATAGATCATGCCTATGTTTAGCTACAAATGGCTTAGTCAGAGGTTAGTATGACAAGGGTTGAAGTTTTCTTTCTTTCATGAGCTTGTTCAAGCACCAAGATATAGGTTTACGCAACTTAGAGAAGTGGCAAGTGTTGACTATGTTAACATTCACATTTTGACCTAAGCTATTATTGCCACTATCATTTCTAGCACCTTCATACTTTTTGAATCCTTTATTCTAAAAGGCCATTTCAATATTAATAGCTATGTCTTTAAGTTATTTCTGTATGCTAATGTCTTTAGTAGTGAGTCTATTATTCATGTAGTTATTAATATTTTTTATGAAAATTTTGATCTAGTTTATGTCTTTAGGTTTGCTTTTCATTTTCAACACTTTAGCTCTCCATCAATCTAACTAATTAGAAAAGGACTCATTTGGTTTTTGGCATACTAGTTTTAGATTTTTGAGGGTTACCTCATTAGTTGTATTATTTGAGTATGTTTGTTAAACGCATGAGCTAAATCTTCCCAATTCATTTTCACCTTTTTTCTAAGTTGTGGTACCAATCTAGGGCTTGCCCAGTTAGGGACATGTTAAACAAGCTCATTATTTGTGCTTCTGAGAGATGGGTTAACCTCATAGCTACCACATGCTATTTCAAATGAGTTCTCAGGTCAAAAGTACCATTAAACTTGCTTAAATCTAACATCTTAAACTTATGGGGTATAGCTCGATCTAGCTTCAAATTGTTGTCTTCGAGGTCAGTGTCTTTGTCCTCGGTCATTAAATGACTCATAGCCTTTAATTTTTCATTAAGCTCTTTGATATGATCTTTTTTGTCATACTTAGGTGGTCGAACCCTATTATACATCAGTTTAACAAGTGGGATCTCATCATCAGAGACTTGATCATCCTTTTATCATCCATCTTCTTTCCTTAGTTATAAGTAGCTAAATTTTGACCTCTATCTCCCTAAGCATGAATACGCCATTCTCCTATCCATGTATTAAAATATCTCAATTAGCATGGCTTTTATTACTACTTCATCTCCTAACATGACTACTTATCTTGGTAGGTTAAATTAAAGATGGATGAATGGTGGCTACAAAATAAAGGATTAGTCATAATGCATGAATACAAAATGTATAATGATATACATGTGGTGCATGATGGTGCAAGTATGCATGGATAAGTATGCTTAAATGTTCATTTATGAGTTTACAATGTTATGCATATTTTTATAAAAATAAGAAAGATAGATGTTAGGGTGTATAGAGACAAACACAAGAAATAAGCCTTTCGACCTTATTACTCCCACTCATGTGATCAAGCCATGCTTACGTAAGTATCAACAAGGGATACATAGGTTTAACTATGGGCCTAATTAGATCTAATGACCTCTTGTATTGAAAATGTATGCAAGAATAATGGCCTATAACATTTAAGTATTGTTTGAGGTAAAATTAGGCTAAGCCCATTCTAGATAAAAGGCACAATAGGCTTGGCCCCACTTCAAATAAGGTTAAATGTAATAGGCCCACATAGCAATCATAATGCAATTGCAGTCACTTAGGGTCATACAACCTAAAGAAAGTTACTAAGCATAACTATATATGTTTTATGGTTTGGTTTGAAAAGGCTTATGGTCTCTATAAGCAACTTAATGGGTCTTCCCAATCAAAGGTAATAGCAATCAATTAGTTCACTATTTGATATGCTCAAAGGTACAAGGCTTGTGAGTGATAGATATGATAGTAATTCCCTATTCTTAAATGAAAAATGTGTTCATGGTTCACAACACCATACAAGTTAAAAAGGAACATAACTTATATAGAATGAGATACATAGGACTAATAAAAAATTATAATATTAAAAAGAGCAATATTTAGGCACTTCTAGATTCAATTCTTAGTCCCCATTAGAGTCGTCATTATAGAATTTAATGTACTAGGAATGAGGCAGTTGTATTTGGAGTCACCACATGGCTTTACACCATACAAGTTTAAAAGGGACATAATTTATATAGAATAAGATGCATGAGACTGATAAAAACTAGAATATTAAAGGGTGTAATATTTAGGCACTTCTAGATTCAATTCTCAGTCCCTATTAAAGTCGCCACTATAGAATTTATGTACAAGGAATGAGGCGGTTGTGTTTAGAGTCGCCACATGGCCCTACACTAGGACCTACTGATCTTTTGCCTAAAAAGGGTCTGAAATTGAATCTCATTTATGCTCTAATAATATACCTTTCTATATTTTAACATTTATCAATCTTGTATCATGCAAGCAATCATTATAGTTACAAATCATACATATCACCTTTACACATAAAGAAAATAAATTGTAATTAATTGAAACATAAAATAATGCATAAATGCCATACATCCATAAATTGGGTTATTTATTATTTATTTGTGTGACTTGACAATTACCTGTAATTCCCATCTCTATGAGACTGGACTTTATTAAGTACATTTTTCACGGTGATTTTATTAAAGAAAACCTAATTATTTTATTAAGAAAACACCAATTTATTATGTAAAAAAATAATTAATATATGGTTAGACCTTATATGTCAAGCAAGTTATTAAACTATCTATTACAACCCCAAATAAAGGAAGTAATTAAAAGGTACAAAACCAAATAAATAAACAAAAAATAAAATGGTCTCATCTTGGCAATGCTAAGTCTGTGCTAACTATGCATGTCTCATAAGTTAGTCCATGCGTACGTTAGCTGCTATGACTAATAGCTCTGTCTGGACCTTATTCCTTCCAGAAGTCATTAACTTGCGATCACTCAAACAAAATGATTAAAATTAGAATAAATGGTCTAAGAGGACCTTAAAACACATTAAATTATCATAAATATGAAAGAATTATGGATATGAATTCATAAACAATGTTATGAACATACATCAAGATAATTACTTGATTATTAAAATAGATTATCAACTCATAATCATAGATCTTTATGAACTAGAAACAAGCATTCATATAGAAAGAAGACATCCATTGGACTTAATTCCCTGTGAAGGGTAATTCGTATGAGTTTACACTTAATTTTAAAATATGAATAATTATGGCATATGCATGAATGATGATGATTACATTGATTAACAATGAAAAGAAATACAAAAAATTACTTTAACAAAATAAATTCCCTACTAAATATATATGAAACATATTTATTCAAAATAATCATCTACACGAATAACATTCCTCCTAAAAGGGAGTCCGTGTGAACTTAGCATTGATTCTAAAATATAAGTTACAAGCATAATGACAAATATAATGTTTTGGCTTAATTATAAGGACACATTTATCATCAATATACTTTAGTAATAGGCTTTAGTGATTAGAATTATAACACCCGAGAATCTCGAATTTATAAATAGTACTTCACGGGTGTGAATGGTATTTCCCGAGACTCGAGTTACACTAATGCAACCAGATGGAAGTATTATTTATAATATAATTATGGAAAATTTTTAAATTGAAAATGAAGTCATTAAGATGGTTAAAAATAGAAGTAAAGTTTTTACAGTAATGTTTGGTAAATAGTAACATAGTTAGGGCTGAACTAATAAATACTGTGTTTTTGCCCAAATTAACTCGAGAATCCCACAACTTAATACTCAAATATTCTAAATAGTCCATTGGGATTGGAATTAAAATTTTTGAATATCAAGAGATATTTTCTAAAAATCAAACAAGGTTAAAAGTGTCAGTTTAAATTATTTTTCTAGGATTTTCAAGTGCAGTTTGTTTGGGACCTTTGGGTATCATAACAAGTGATTTTTTGAAACCCTAAAATATATTAATTGAGGTTTTAAAATGGAAGGAATAATTTTTAAAGAGGGAATTATGGGTTAAGAATATTGTGGGCTATTGGATTTTAAAAGATTAAATCATGACCTTTGGTTTAATAAGGTATAAAAGGGTTAATATACGGTCAAAAGAGAGAAGTAAACATCTTCTTCCTTTTTATCCATAAAAGTCGATGGAAAGAAGGGCTCTTTTCCTCTATTGTTCAAGTTGATTTCCTTCTTCTACCCTACCAATCCCTCTTAAAGCTTTATTTAAAGGGTAGTTAATACATTTTAATGAAGAGAGGCACCAAAATTATAGAGTAACTTTAGAGATTTTGAAGCTTTAGGATTTATGTTAATAATAACCACTTAAAGAGTAAGTGTTTATTTTTAGGTTTTTACATTTTAAAGGGTGTAATTAGGTCCTAATAGATGTTCTATAAAGTCAATTTGAGTATTAGAAGTCTGTGGCTTTTATTGTGAATTTTTATTGAATTCTACATGTTATGTTTATAGAGAAAGAAGAAGAAAGCAAAGATAAAGGGAAGGGAAAGGCCAATTGAAGCTTTAATTAATGTTTTGAAGCTCTTAGTATATGTATCCAATAATTATATGCATTAAATTATATGTGTGCAAATCAAGTATGTGATAAATGCTTAATGATATACATGTTTATGTGATATGACATATATGTGTAATTAGTAGTTAGTTGGTGACAAATTCATGCCATAATGGTGTTAAATGATAAAATAGCATAATTCGTAAGTGTATATAGATATGGCCAAAAATGGTGTAGTATGACACTTTGAGTTTATGTTATGTGATAATATGGTGATGGATATTTATAGGTTGAAATCATAAAAATGAGGCATGTAACACATAAAGAATGGAAATGTTAACTATGTTAGGAGAATTTAAGATTAAAGTAATATATAACATTAGCATATTAAAGGGAAATTTATTGAGTATGTTAAAGTATTGTTATATACATTTATGCTTCATAAATTAATTTTGTTGGAAATACATGTATCATAAATCAACGTATGTAGATGGCTTTCTAACTTTGATAATTCATGTAGACATGGTATATGAGTAATAGATTATAAAAAAATTAGTTATGTGATGGTAACAATGTAATGGGGAATAAATGTGAGTATGTATTGGAATAATATTTGAACTCATGTGAGGCATGATGTGGCGATGTGGCTATGTGAAAATCATGATGGTAAGGTTATATATGTTGCATGGCCAAATGGTCCAAAGAAGTAAATCAATGATACTAAGGCATCCATAAGTAAAAGAGCATAATGATGTATGTTTTGATAATGCATATAATGCATGGAATAAAGCAAAAAGGCATAAACATTATAAAAGAAATAATGATAACTACCTTTAGTCATCTATTGGCCTGATGAATTTTAAATTGGAACTTATTAATTTAAAATAACTTAATTATGCAAAACAAATTAAAGAATGGTGATTGCCCATATGAATGTAGATGACCTAGTCTAGATAGGTTGACCAGTCAATTAGGGAGATTAGTAGTTATTAGGGCAACTCAGTACCTCATTATGGCTTTTTGATCAGATTTATGGCTTTAGGGCATGTTATTCATGACCTTCAGGTCTACTCATTACCTTCGGGTCTAATTTATGACCTTCGTGGTTGATATGGCCTCTCTGGCATGTTCTATCCCATTATCTAGTATCAAAATCATTATTT
>CANXYI012120944.1:0-12694 GCA_948208565.1 Hura crepitans
TCCTCCCTTCATGGGCTCCACACATAAACAAATAGGTCTTCAGTATATCCTGGCATCAATTGACAGCCTAAAATTCCAAAGAAAATGGAAGAATCACCCAAAACTCACCTCAAAGACATTATTCTAGACTACTCTGAACTAGTCAACTTGTATGAATTTTATCTTCCAAACAACAACTCTTTTCTACCTGATTCTTGTTCCTCGTGGTGCCTAACACATAGAAGAATTTTTAGCAAATAAAATCACTCAATTTGGTGGTCGAAGAAGAAAGTTATGGTGGTTTTTCTCACTACTTAGCATCGGCAATAGAAGAGAAAAAAGGAGAAAGCCATTTTGTTCATCCAAGTGGAAATCCACTTGTCAAGGCTCATTTTCCAATTGGCAACCTTGCATGTCCACTTGGCATGAAGTGGGGCCCACCTTGACATGTTAAAGGTGGTCCCATAAATCCCGCACTATCCCAATTTTTGGCAAATTTTGAAAATTCATAGAAATTCAATTAGACCTCAAAAAATTATGCCGTTTGTTTTCAAATTCAAATTTTAATCTCCTCTATCTGCTCATAAATTTTCATGGCTAGATTCCATCGATAAGATAGTTTTCAAACTGCCTTAATTTGCATGCTAACCTCAAAAATTTCAAGATTTTGCAAACGACCTCTAATTTCAAAAATTCTTTCACCAGTGGACTCAGTGGAATTTTTGAGCTTTAGGGTATGATATTTTTGGGTCGGTCCGAGCACACCCCGAGTCAGTCTTAACTCGAAATTTTTTTATTACATAGATGCATTCCTTACTGCTGAGAATGAATTATTAGTTTTGCTAATTTTTTTAATTTTGCCTTTTTCATCATATTAGAGGCCCTTGAAGTTTCATGACTAGTGCCACTGCCTCGGTCCACATGCAAGTGACCCGACAACCTCGGCGTACTTCCCAGTGTTCATAGAGCTTTAAATCACTAGCGTTACATTTTTTCCCCTCTTAAATAAATTTCATCCTCGAAATTATTTTAAGCAAATAGCTACGGATATTGGGCTTTCATCAAACCCTTTAGCTCTTAAGTAGCCTTTTCTGTATTGTGATGCCTCCATAACACCTTAACTACTAGTATGGATTTATTCTATAATTGTTTCACCTCTTGAGCAAAAAATTGAACTGGTTTTTCTTCACAACTCAAATCAAGATGCACCTCAATTTTTGACATCAGGATCATATGTGAAGGATCTGATCTGTACGTTCTAAGAATGGAAACATGAAATACATCATGAATCTACTATAACTTAGAGGGTAATGCCAGCCTATATGGTAGAGGTCCAACCCTCTTAATAATCTTATATGGCCTAATAAACTTAGGTCTCAGTTTCTCCTTTTTACCAAACCTTAAGATTTTCTTCCAAGGAGAAACCTTAAAAAATACCTTATCACATACTATATATTCAATATATTTTTACTTCAAGTCAGCATATGATTTTTGTCTGTCAACTGCTGCCTTCAACCTTTCTCTAACTATCTTTACTTTCTTTTCATCATCTCTAAACAATTTAACACCAACAATCTTTCTTTCCTTAACCTCACTCTAACATAAGGGAGTTCTACATTGTCTACCACACAGTGCATTATACGGTGCCATTCCAAAATTCGATTAGTAGCTATTATTATAGGCAAACTCTACCAAAGACCAGTACTGATCCCAGCTACCCTTAAAATCAATAGCACATCTTCATAGAATATCTTCTAATATTTGTATCACCCTCTTTGATTGTCCATCAGTTTGAGGATGAAATGTTATGCTGTAAGCCAATCTAGTACCTAATACCTCCTGTAACTTACTCCAAAAGCTGGAAGTAAAATGAGGATCTCTGTTAGAAATGATAGTTATTTGCACACCATGCAATTTAGCTATCTCATCCATGTATAGTCTAGCTAATTTTTCTAAGGAATAGTCCATTTTGATAATAAGCAATCTTACCACAAAGTCTATAGTCACTTTCTCCCCTTTCCATTCTGGTATTGCTATAGGATGTAGCAAGCCAGAAGGAACCTAATGCTCAACTTTCACTTACTAGCATGTCAAACACCTAGCAACATATTCTGTTATATCTTTCTTCATCCCGGGCCACCAATACTAGGATTTTAAGCTCATATACATCTTTATGCTCCCTGGGTGTATGGAATAAGGAGCTTTATGTGCTTCCTTAAGTATCTATAATGTCAAGTTATCTGTACTAGGTACACATAACCTATTCTGATAGTACAGATACCTATCTTCTATTAACTTAAATCCTGTGGCCTTCCCCTCTTTAGCTTTATTGATTATCTGAACCATTTGCTCATCTCTCATATGATTCTCTTTAATATGATGCCTAAAATCTAGCCTCACTTGTAATTTAGCCAACACAGCATTTTCAGAAGTATACTGTAACTTAACATTTATAGCTTTCAAGGCCATCATAAATTTTTTACTTAAGGCATCAACCATCACATTTGCTTTTCCTAAATGATAATTAATGATACAATCATAATCTTTAATTAATTCTAACTATCTTCTCTATCTTAAGTTTAGTTCTTTCTAGGTGAGGAGATATTTTAGGCTTTTATGATCTGGATATATATAACACTTCTCACCATACAAATAATGCCTCTAGATCTTTAAGACTAACACAATGGCAGGTAGCTCTAAATCATGTGTAGGATAGTTTCTCTCATGTGGCTTCAATTGCTTGGAAATATAAGCTACTACTTTTCCATCTTACATTAATACACAACTTAAACCAATCAGTGAGGCATCACTATATATCACAAAATCCTTACCTAATTTAGGTTGAATCAGGATAGGAACCTCTTTCAACATCTATTTCAGCTTATCAAAACTGGCTTGACACTGATTATCCCATACAAACTTTACATTCTTCCTAATTAGTCTAGTCAAAAGAGTAGCAATGATGGAGAATCTTTTGACAAACCTCCTATAGTAACTAGCTAATCCCAGAAAACTTCTCACCTCTATGACATACCTAGGTGGTTCCCACTCTAACACTACTTTCACCTTGCTGGGATCAACTCTGATTCCCTCAGCTGACACTATGTAGCCCAAAAAAGTAACTTCCCTCATTCAAAATCACACTTACTGAGTTTGGCATATAACTGTTTCTGTCTTAAGGTCTACAACACTACCTGAAGATGTTGTTCATGCTCTTCCTAGCTACTAGAATACACTAAGATATCATATATGAATACTACTATAAACTAATCCAGATAAGGCTAGAAAACTCTATTGATGAGATCTATGAAAGCTATTGGAGCATTGGTGAGCCTAAATGGCATCACTAAAAACTCATAATGCCCATACTGAGTTCTGAAAGTAGTTTTAGGTATGTCAACCTCCTTAATCCTTAGTTAATGCATAACTTGAGTGTCAAGTCAATCTTAGAAAACACACCTGCCCCTCTTAACTAATAAAAAAGGTCATCTATTTTAGGCAAAAGATACTTATTCTTCACAGTCATTATGTTTAGCTGCCTATAGTTAATGCATAACTTGAGTGACCTATCTTCTTTACAAATAGTCTAGGTGCTCCCTAGGGTGATACACTAGGTTAGATAAACCCTTTATCTAGTAACTCTTGCAATTGAACCTTTAGTTCCTTTAACAAAATAGGTGCCATTCTATATGGAGTAATGGATATTGGAGCTATACTAGGGTATACCTCAATCTCAAAGTCAAGCTCTCTCTAAGGTGGTAAACCTAGCAACTCTTCAGGGAAAACATCAGGGAATTTAGATACAATAGGAATATGCTCAAGCTTAGAGTTGGAAACATTCATATTAATCACACAAGTCAAGTATGCCTTATAACCTTTTCGAATAAGTTTCTATGCCTTAACAGCAAAAAATGAGATTATTCGATAGATATATCTCAAAATCTATTCTCACTATCAGTCCCTCTATAGTCTGAAGGGTCAGTTTCTTATGTCTACAATCAATGATGGCCTGATGTTCAATGAACCAGTCCATTCCCAATATCACATCAAATTCATTAAAAGGTAATTCAATCAAATCAGTTGAGAAACTGTATCCTTGCATCACTAAAGGACATTATCTATATATCTTATTCACAATAACACTCTGTCCTATAGGATTTCTAACTTTAATATCAACATCAACATTCTTAGGTTCTAATCCCCTATTCTATGCTTATTCAGTGCATACATATGAATGTGTAGAATTAGGATCAATTAAAGCTAAAATTAGAACACGAAATAAAAAAATGTACCAGTAATAACATCTAGTGTTGCAGCATCTTCCCTCGCTCTCACAACATACTACCTTGCTAGAGTATGAGCTTCTAATCTAGTACCTTGACTGGCACTAAGCTGCTTACCCCTATTCTGCCTCTGTCCTCTGTTCTATGGTATGACATTAGGAGTCTGGGTTTGATTACCCCCTATTGGTCTTTAAAGACAATCTTTTCTAAAATGATCTCAAAAACCACACTGAAAACATTCCCCCCATCGATCTACTTTACACTATCCCAAGCGGCTTCTTTGACAAGTGGCACATGTGGGAGGCCCACTTTTGTTGCCCTCTGTACTCGAGGTACTTCCAGCTCGATGAGGCAAATGAGGTTTAATAGTTGAAGCTTGTTCTGACCTCTAGGCCTGTGTCTATCTCGACCCCTAGTATCCTGCCTGATATTGAGACTTAGTCTGAGACTATGTCTATGACTGGACTTCTCTTCTCTTCTTCCCATCTCTTGATATAGCATTGGACTGCCCCACTATAAATTGCCTCTTCTTTTAGAATAATTACCTCTTTTCCTATACCATTTCCTCCATGTTATATGCTACTAACATAGCAAAATCTCTCTCTCTAATATGGGATATTTACATCCTCAGCTCCACATTTAGCCCTGTCAAAAATCTTTTACACTTTTCCTCCTCATTAGGAATAAATTCCTTCGCATACTTTAGGAGTTTAGTGAAATCCTCCTCATATTCTAACATTGTCTTCCTTCCTTGTTTCAAATCTAGGAACTCTTGTCTCTTTTTATCCTTATAGGAGTCATGTATGTATCTCTTCTTGAACTCTTTCAAGAAAAATTCCCATGTCAACTTTACTGGTGTCTTTCTTCTCTTAGTAGTATTCCACTAATTGTTAGATTCTTCCTATAAGAGATAAGTAGCACATTACAGATTCTCAACCTCAGTACAATTTAACTACTCTAGAACTTTGAGGGTTCTATCTAGCCAATATTCAGCTCTGGTAGCATTAACCTCTCTCCTTCCTAAAAAATCAATAGCTTCCATTTTCCTTAACCTCTCTAAAGGGGTCTTTTGGGGAAAAACTAGTGGTGGAGGTGGTACTAGTACCAGAGGAAGTGGAGCAATAGTTGCAGTGGAAGTTTGTCAGAGAAAATTTACTATCTACCATAATAAAGTAGGTGATGCTTTAGCCTATTATTGACCAGGTCTTGGTGGTCGGGGCTATTGTCAACATCACTAGGTTTAGGTATAGATGCATTGCCAGCCCCTTAAATTGGAGTAGGTGCAAAACTAGCCACCTCTATAAGCCCTTCTTCAGATACCTCCTCAGACATATGCTTACTGCAAAAGAATAACTTATCAACCTTGAAAAATGTAAAAGTTAAGAGGAATTGGAAACTTAAACATTTGATATCCATGTACTCTATCGAGGAATATTAAACTTAGGCTCTAATACCACCAAATGTGACACCCCCTACTGGATCCCCTAGAAGACCCCATAGGTGATGCACACACTTCTAGGTCACTTATACAATTCTAATTACCTCCATTAAAATTTCTTTGTTTCCAAATTCACTTTGCATAGGTTTTATATCTTATTAAGGTATAGCCATTTAGACATGGCACTTTCAGATAATTATGAGTCATTCTCTAAAATCTTAAAAATTTTGACAGCATAACGGCTATCTGAGTCCTATCCCAAAATTTTATGAAGCCTATTTAACACTTCTATAAAGATTCCACAACACCTAGACCCATCTGGTCCCCTATTCTTAACCTAACATCAGTCTAAGCACACATCAAACTTAAGCCTCAGGCTACAGATAAAACATACACATATATATATAGAGCCTCAGGCTCACATCAACATCAAACATCATAATTGATCATACATTCACAAGAAAATCATATAAAAAACACTTTATTTACATCAACAGGTTATGTTTACTCAAAAACATTACATATCCATAGCTTACATACATGTTCTATCCAATTCCCACCTAGGTACATAAATATCAAACCTGTACAATAATTACTTCAAAATCCTGCACTTTTATCCTTTGAACTACTATTATCACACTTTACAAGGTAGGTTCCCGCTGTTATGTACCTGTGCACTAAAATAGGTATGCTGAGTATACGAGATACTTAGTGGTGAACTTAAAGCATTTAAATCATGGCATTATGTCATTTACATACCTGTACAGTTTAAGAAATGATTTTACTTCATTATATAACTTAATTAGTCACTAGAGTACCAAATTACTAAAATACCCCTAAGGTATTTATAAGGTCTGAAATAGTATTTTTGACTCAAATAAATTATTTAGAGTAAGTACTATTACTTTTAACATGCATACTTTACAAAAATCACTTTATTTGCAATGTATGTGAAAAATGACTAAAATGCCCTTTTTATTGAATTTTACTAATTCCTCAAGAAAAATCATTCAATTATGCTTAAACTTTATCTTCTATAATTATTTTGCTTATAAATTAATTTAATTCACTGGCCCGACTAAGAAGATAACACTTAAAGGTATTAAATCTAGAGGGAAAATAAACTGGTATAGTGGTCCTTATTTTAGACCTACACTGCTCTACTGACATACATGCCATAATGGAGATTAGCCGTAACCTCTCTAGACATAGGTAAAAGTAGCTGTGTGACATAAAGGAGATCAGCTTATGGGCCTCCCTAGCCACAATATCAATAACTAGGTAACATAATGGAGATCAGTCTATAGACCTCTCTAGCCACCAATAAAATGACTGCCTAAATATCAGACAACTAGCAGTTGCAAAACCCTAAGTTGATCTGTCAACCCATTTAGTGGGTGTCTAACTAATAGGCCAAGTAGCTCAATTTAAGTTTATTTATTGAGCAAAAATATTTTTATAATATTTACATTTCAAAAATAAATAGTTAAAATTTTTATCACACACTTTAAATTTTTAGCTAGATTGGTATAGCCACATTTTAGCTTTACTAAGTAAAATTCCTTAAGAAAATGTAAGTCTACTATGACCAAAATTTAAGGTGTCATATGTTATGATTTATCATGGCATTAATACTTAAAAAAGTGGTACTTTTCTATCCAGTGACATTTTTGGTTTAGGTACTCGTCAACTGGATAGTTATAAGTCATTTCAACCACTTTTCGAGTCAATTTTTGGGACTATTTTAAGTCCAAATTTAACACAGTTTTCAAAGTCTTTTTCAGCACATTTTTAGGCACAAAAGCCAACCATAACTGGGCCAATTCCTAGGCCAACTACTAGGCACAATAGCTAATCATGTCTTAAATCTAGCCACTTAAGGCACAAGCAAAAGTACAATTACATAGCACACTTCAAGCCATTTTTAGGTACTTATTTCAAGTCATATCTACATGTTTTAGTCTAACACTTTTTAGCCATTTCAAGGACATATTTTTAAAGTGTATGTTATCATATCAACATGTCATATACTTTGCAAATTTTGTAGTCATTTATGCCAATTGTCTAGCCATTGTAAATTACTTGACTAACATTTTAACAACCTTAAATTTCATACCATCATACCATGATTGAGCTCTCAGGTACTAAAAGGAAATGGACTCAAATTTCATTCCTTTCCATATGATATCAATATTTAATCACATATACATGCCATGATCACAAATATACTTATAAATATTTCATTCTAAGCCAATTGTGTTAAGGTACAAAACAACATTCCTAGAAACCAATCATGATAGCTCATAGGTACAAGCAAAAACCATAATTCATGGTGATTTCTTCTCTCAATTCCCATAGTCCTCATCCTAGCATGCCAAAAAATTCTAAATATTCATCATAGGTAGCAAATTTCCCATCCAAACAACCATAGATATCAAATTTAGCAAGCATGTTAGGCCAATTATGCAAACACTTAAAACAACATTCTCAATTTCACTAAATTCTCAAGTTAACCAACACTACCAAGAAGGAAATCAACCTAAAACTTAACATTCTAGCCATTCAAACTCAAGATTCAATAGCCTAGGCACCCTAAGACATGAAGAAAAGGCTAGAACTTGTGAAAGAAAGCCTTGAAACCTTCAAGCACTGCAAGCTGTCCAACTTGCCATAATAGCTTTTTTTTCCTTCGTGGGCTCCAAGCTACCCTCTAATAGCCAACAACACCATATACACATAATCATAGATGTCTTAAGCATGTCCTAGCATCAAAAGGCAGCCAGGAATTCCAAGGAAAAGGGAAGAATCACCCAAAACTCATCTTAAAGACATTATTCTGGACTACTCTAAACAAGTCAAATTGTATGAATTTTATCTCCCAAACGACAACTCCTTTCTCTCTAATTCTTTTTCCTCATGGTGCCTAACACATAGAAGAATTTTTAGCAACTAGAATCACTTAATTTAGTGGTCAGAGGAAGAAGTTATGGCCTTTCTTTCCCTCTGTGGCATTGATAGTAGCAAGAAATAGAAGAGAAGGCTTTTATTCATAGCCAAGTGGAAATCCACTTGTCAAGGCACATTTGCCACTTAGCAACCTTGTGTAGCCACTTGGCATGAAGTGAGGCCCACTTGACATGTCAAAGGTGGTCCTAGTAATCCTAAACCATCCTGGTTTTTCAAAAAACTTTGAAAATTCATAGAAATTCACTCAGATCTTAAAAAAATTATGCCATTTATTTTAAAATTCCTATTTTAATCCCTTCTATCTGCTCATAAATTTATGTGGCTAGATTCCATAGATAATACAGTTTTCAGATTGCCTCAATTTACGTGCCAACCTTAAAAATTTTGAAAATTTGCAAACAACCTCCGATTTCAAAAATTCTTTCACTAGTGGACTTAGTGGAATTTTTTAGTTTTAGGGTCCAATATTTTCAAGTCTGTTCGAGCACATCCTAGGTCTATCCTGGCTCGAAAAATTTTAATTACACAGATGCATTCCTTACTGATTAAAATGAATTATTAGTTCTGCTAAAATTTTAAATTTTAACATTTTCATAAACTTAAAGCCCTTTAAAGTTTCATGACCAGTGCCACTGCCTCGATCCATGTATAAGTGACTCGGTAACCCCTGCACACTTCTCGAACCTTGTGGTATTGCTCACAGAGCTTTAGATCATAGGTGTTACAAAACTAAAAGTTTTTCCCTGCATAAAAACACTAAAAAAATAGTCACAACCCAAACTTCCACACTTTGACCCTTATGGTCCTCCAAATCAACCATCAAACACATTCAAACATCAATCACAGGGTCTCAGACCCACAGTTCTCAAATAGGAAAATAGGTATATATATATATATATATATATATATATATATATATATATATATATATATATATATATGCAGTTCAAAGTTATTGAATCCATATATATGTCCATAATTTACATTATATATACCATCACAAATTTAGCTATACACAAACCATGCAGTTTAAAGTTGTTGAATCCATATATATGTCCATAATTTACATAAACTCTCTAAGTCTAAGTCCATCAATATATATGTGTGGCACCCCTTACTGGATCTTTGAAGAAACTCAATAGGTGAGGCACTTCCCAATAGGTCACCTATCATAGTATTGCTCTAGGAGAAAACTCTTTAATACTTATAGACTGTTCAGTATCTGATAATCCTTAATCATGTTCATACATGCTCCGACAGACTTAAATAGGGCCTATAAAGACACTGTACAGTTCACGGAAAATTGGGTAGAATAATGGCTACCCAATTGACATAATTTTTTCACTTGCTAAAACACTTTTATAGCTAAACAACTTATAAACCTCCATCTGGACCATTCTAGTCCCCTGCCAAAGTCAGACATATATTCACATATAAGCATTAAGCACATAGGGCCTCAAGCCCCTAGTTATCAAGTTCACACACAAATCAAACAAACACCACAAAAGCTTATATACATCACATGTAGGTTATATATATAGACATAGTAGCTTCTAAGTATGCTAACCCAAACCTATAGAATATTACATGAGTGCCACTACTAAAAGAAAGAAAATAACTTCCTTTACCCTTCAACTATTATATATCTACACTGCACAATCATCGAGGCTAGCTTGCTTATCTTTATTACCTGTGTACCACAATATAGGTACGCTGAGTATAAAACTCAATAAGTAAATATAGACCATTTAAAACATGTATTAATGCACACATGCAATTATAAATAATAGTCTAGGTGTAGTTTGTGAGCTATATGCCAAATGATTGATGTCATACAGATGATATGTCTTATTTCTTCAAAATTTCCTAAAAGCCACTACTATGTATTTATTATAACTCATTGTCAGAAAGAACCATAAATTAATCTAAATTAACATTTTCCATTATTTTAAGTCCTTTTCATAGGCTTGACTAGATAGATGACACTTATAAACACTGAAGTAAGAGGGAACTGAAAGATGTGCAGTGGCCCACATTTTGGACCATGATCGTTGCACCGACTTGATATAGACTATAGGGATTAATTCATAAGAACCTTTCAAGGGATAAAGATACTGAGTAAGTGTGCATAGTGATCAGTCAATAGACCTCTTAAGGGCACTCATCATACCAAAGCATTTCCTCCGATGTCTGTCCAGTAGACTAGTAGAGTGGCCCCTCTGAGGACCTTCATCATTGCATATGTATGGTCTAATATCCAGTCAATGAAAAGAAGTGTCTGCCAAATAGACTAGTGCAGTGGCTTAATTATGAACCTTGGTTGTGGCACCGGCCTAGTCTAATAATCAGATAGTCTAACAACCGCTAATCCCTAAGTTAACTAGTCAACACATCAAGTGGGTGTCTAACTAATGGGCCATCTAACTTCATTTTAAGTTCGTTTCTTCATTGATCATTTTTTTTATAATATTATGAAGTGAAAAATAGATAGATAAAATTATTATCACATAGTCAACTTTTGACCTAGACAGTTACAAGTCATTTTTAGCCTTACCGGGCAAAATCGAGTAGAATTTCTTGTCACTTTTTGCCTTAATTCTGGAGGCATAATTACAAGCATATTAAATCTAGTCTAACATGTTATTTTGGCTCAATTATATTCATGTTAATTAGTCATTTTAATTATAGTCCCAAAATTACATTTTTATGGGATAGTTATAAGTCATTTTTTCTAATTGCAATAGCTATTTTAGGTTCATTTTGAGTCCTTTTTCAGTTCCAATTGCACCAATGATCAAGCAATTCCATAGGCCTAAAGCCAACCTTAAAGAAAGGGATCCATTTGCCTTACAAATGGCTTACATGCCAACTTACAAAAACATCACATTTTAGGCCACTTTAATGTACATTTTTATGCCTAAAATTAATCCATTTTTATATCACATTTTAGGCCACTTTAATGTACATTTTTATGCCTAAAATTAATCCATTTTTATACACCATTTTTCATGCCATTTTAAGTCAATTTTAAGTTCATTCCTCAATCCTTTTTCCATACTTTAAAAATGTCCCATATATTGCTCATTTCATGCCACACTAAACATTGCACATATAAAATGCCACAAATGGCATACCATTGCATATACAAATGCTAATTAGACCATACCTCATTTTCATGTCATTTTACCTTTCAAAGCTCTCGGCCACAAGTTCCATTTTTCCTTATACATACTTTTTATCTCATTCAAACATTCTTATACATAGTTAGACATCACACAAACATGCCTATACACATACTATGCTTTTACCATTTAAATTAAGCTAGCATACCATATACACATGCCTCGCCACTTTACATACACCCATACCTAAGTCTTAGTTTACCAAGTTCTTCACCTACACCGCACATGCGATAAATGGCAAGCCAAAAACCCTTTTATAAGCTAAGTGCACATAGTATTCACCTAACATACCTATCTAAGGACCTCTAGGCTGATAAGAGGACATACACACAAACTCTTAATTCTCCCTATCTACACATAAATTCTAAGTATATTACATGCCATATACCTTAACTAACATGCCATAACACCATTTCAAGCCATATACACATACACCCACACACAAAGCTCTCGACCAACAAAGAGATTCACCCTTCCATGCATCATTTGCTCCCAAATTCCATCCCAAACATTCATTCCCCATACAATTAGCAAAATTACAAACATTGTTTCTCAAATCAGACACTTTAGCCACCTATTCTACCAATTCCATACAAGGTTTCTAAGCTTCATTCATGGCAATTGAAGCACACATGCTTTAAATGGATTAAATTCACTTACCTCACTACCAAGGGAGTTGAAATCTTCACTTTAAGCTTGAAAGAATCCTGAGCACACTTCAATTCTTCCCTTCCTCCATTCACGCCACCTCTCTTTCAAAAAATCACCAAAAATCACACACCCATCCAAATCAAATTCTAATCACATAAGTCTCCTTAGAATTATCTAATCCCATAGGAAATAAA
>CANXYI012121006.1:0-10676 GCA_948208565.1 Hura crepitans
TCATTCCTCTTAAGTCATTTTATTATTTTTATCTTATGATGATTTCTCCTGGTCATGTTATCACATCACAAGCATTGTAAGTTATTGGCCATTTTCTTCCTTATTCATATATGCGATTTACTGCCCATGACAACCACTATACTCTTGTGGATAACGGGATTATATGTTGTGCAGTGGTCCACATTTTAGACCTGACAGCTGCTGCACCAGCATAAATTGTACAAGGATTTCCTCCGTGGAACCTTATAGTTGTACCCGCGGACATCTATGTAGTGGTTACCATCTAGAACCTTATAGCTGCACCCGTGTGATCATAAGATCTCGACACACATATCTGCAGGTAAGACTAAAAGTGAACCTTTGGATATATCTAAGCACCGAATTGCCTTAGCAGCCCACAAGAATGACTAAAACTGACTTATTACTTAAGACACAGTTTTAGGCCCATCGGCCCAGTTTATACACATTATGCTAACTTATGTTTTTCAATTAGTTATCAACTTTAATTATGGATTCTTAACATATATTTCATGTTTACAAGTCAATCTAAGGTCATAATGAAAATTCATGTCCATTTTATCATTTTTTTAATCTGTAAATGATTTATGCATTCAAATACATTCATACACTCATTTAACATCATATTATGCACACATTTATGCACATTAAGTTAATTTACATTAAATGTGCATTAATAGCCAATTTAACATATTATGACATTTTTGACTTTTAATTAAAATTCACACAAATTACTTCAATTTCACATACCGTGATGTTCAAGGGGACTTCTTGAGACCTGTTTACACCTTCTCTTTGCCCTTGTCCAGGTTGATTGTGAAATTTCCTAACATAATTATATAAAAAATTTAAAAATTCGTAATAAATCAACCAAACCTTTAAAAATAATTCTATGACCATTTATGGGCTCTTGGCAACTCCTAGTTTCTAGGAAAAATAACGAAAGTCGGAAAATCTTACCTGAAAAATTCGTAATTACTATTCACAAGGTTGTAAAACCGTGAACATCGAGCACCTGTTTTCGAAATTTTCACTTCCTATACGATTTTTAGGGAATGAAGGCTCTATGGTTCAATTTTTGTGGGCTAATTTAGCTTAATAAGAGAGAATAAAAAGAAAGAAAATGGGAGAGGAGAGGGAAACGGGGCTGTTGAAAATGGGAAGATGATGAATAGTATTTTAAGGCATTTTTGCAATTAAGTCTATATTTATACCCTCTTTAAAAATTATTTGTTTCTGCATTTTCTCTCCCTTCTCGGACTCCAAAAATCATCATTTTTTGTCAAAAATTAAATTTTATTATTTTCTAGTTACCCTCAAAATTTAGGCTTAAAACTCAATAAATTGAATTTATTACGGTGTTTTCAAGTCGCCCAATTCCTAAAAAAATTACTTTTTAATATCGAAAAATTTCAATTTTTGTGCCATTAGATTTGTTGGAATTTTTGAGTATCTGGTCGTAATATTTTTATAATTTTCTAAGCAACTTTTAAATTATGTTACGGTTCAGTTTTGCCTTGATCACTATTCTCAAGACACTGCTGTAAAATCTTTCTTAGCGTTTTTAACCACCTTAATGACTTCCGATTGACTTCAAACTTTACCAATAATTATTTTATAAATAATATTTTCTTTAGGTGACTTTCACGCATCTTGAGGTCTTGGGAACACTATTCATTCTGGGAAAGTACTATTCATAATTACCAAGATTTTTGGAATGTTACAGCAAGCAAATAATTGGACAATGAACAATAAACAGAAAATTATAGATGTATACCTAAATCCATGATTGATGAATCGACTAAAGGATTGAGCGTTTCTGAGTCTTCATTTGTCGTCTCACTAATTTGCTTTATGTATGGGGTAACGCAAATTGACAACTGAAATCTGACTCGGAGACCACAACCCTAATGCTCTTTATATACTAGGTTAAGTAGGTTCCCATAAAACCTAATTTAACCTGTATTGGGTTTCTACACAATAGAAGCCTATACCCAATAGATTTTTTTAGAGCCTGAAATTAGATCACTTAAATTGCTCTTTTAATTTTGACAACCATAATATAATTAACTTAATATGTAAGCCCACTTAAAAGATTAAACCCAACATCATCCCTTTTTTTTCTCTTCATCTAGCCGACGCCACTCCCTTCCATCCCTATTTCTTGATTTTCATTTCTCCTTTAATAAGCCAAATCAAGCCACCAAATTTGAATGGTAGCCCCTCTATAATCTCTAGGAATAGTAGGAAGCAAAATTTTGTGAAACAGTTGCTTAGAGAGCTCGGTTTAATAACCCGATAAACAATACCAATTTTTCATTCGGGTAAGTTTTTCCAAACTTTGACTTTTTTCATAGGTTCCTCGGGTGCCCAAAAGTAGTTCTAAGTGATCAGTTTTAATTTTTAGTGACCCTATGATTTTATACAGATTTTAATGAATTGAATCTATATCCCGCAGTTAAGCAGGGCTACAAAAGGAATGATCAAGGGAAGGAGAAGGTGTAATCTGACCTCAAGTGTGCGTTTTAACCCGTAGAGTAAGTGTAATTACTATAATATGTGTAATAAATGCAATGCCCTAAATGTGTATGTGAAAGCATGATATGGGAAATTAGACTTTGATGAATAAATGCTAGGAAATTTGATAGTGCCATAATCTTTGTATGACTTTTATTGTGTGTATGATGATGAAGATGAGAATATGAGTATAAAATTCTCTTAGGGTCGAATTTGGTAGTAATTTATATGGTGTAATTTAAAGGAATAGGAATTAAATACTTTTGTAATGTATCAAGTGAATGATATGGAATTAATAAGTACATTGAATATGTGAAAGTGAATTGAAGGGTTTAAAAACCCCTATGTGGCCGAAATGACCATGATATGTGGCTATATGCATATTTGCTTATTATGTAAAATTTGAGTGTCAAATGCATGCATGGATGTGGTGTAGTTATGGCATGTGTGTAATATGTGAGCAAAAATATATGTTGGATGTGGATGAGAGTAGGCCGACTGGGTTAAAGCATAAGAATGTATCATGTATGTGTTAAAAATGCTTAAGAATATAAAGTTATGTAATGCTAAGTGGTTATGTGTATTTGGGCCGAAAATGGCTATGTGATGGTGCATGAAATTTAAGAGGCATAAATATGTAAATTCTAGATTTAATTTGCATAGAGAATGTGAATATGCTCATTTATGAGCTAAGTTGGCTGAATGATATATGGCCTATGATAAGTTATTTAGTCATGAAAAATGACTTATAATCATGCTGATAAGTGATTTATAAGTGAAGGAAGCAATATGTGTGTGCTTTTAGAAAATGGACATATTATGTGTCTAAATGCTTTACGGTGATTATAAGTGCATATATGTGCATGCTTCTTGAATGTGATGTCTATTCCATGCATTATATTGGTAATATGATTTTTAGAATCATAAAAGGGACTCAAATGATAGACATGGATTATATAAGCAAAATAAACTAAATTAAGAAGGAAAATTAATAAAAGTAATTAATAACACATTTGAGTAAAACAACCTAGTCAGATAGGTTAACTAGTTAATTAGGTTTATTAGCAGCTGTTAGGATATCTACGATTACTATGTTTGGGCTTTCAGGCAACTATGCAGGTGCAGCCGTTGGAGGGTCCAATAGGAATGCAGAAGGGTCCAACTAAACCATTACACCTATTTCTATGTAGGGGTAACCGTCAGAGGGTCCAACTAAACCACTACACATATTTCTACGTGGGTGTAGCAGCTGGATGGTTCAATAGGGCCATTGCATAACATTTTGTTTGTTGACTTATGCTATGCTTGGTCTTGGACTCATGATTTATGCTAACCTACGAGTCTATGTTATGCTTAGTCTTCGGACTTACATTGGTAGATGACCTTCGGGGCATATAGAGGTCGTACCGGCTGTCCACTCTCGTTATCCACGGGATTTTGTTTTCTTTGATATGGGTGAATTAATTACTGAAAAAGAAATATGCTTAATGAGAAAACTTTGTAAAGTACAATTCTTAGAAATCATGCATTATATCATGAAATGTTCTTTTTTATGTATGTTTACATAACTTAGCACTTATGTTATACATGTACATGCTCATTATTATGTTGATGTGATTTTTATTATGCTGAAATGATTATAAGTAAATATCTATTTAAGTATGAATATAATTGTTATGGCATATCATAGCGATTACACCACTAAGCTCTTGCTTAGCGCATCATGTTTTCTTTGTGATGCATAGGTTTAAGAAGAACAAGTTAAGCCTAAGTATCGGTGTGACAAGATCTACAAGTAAAGAGTTGTCTTTTGGTATATATTTTATTATATATATCAGTTATGTGATGTAAAAATGTAGAAGCACTCTTATGTTGTAAATTGAGGACATGGGCCTACAATGTATAATTATGTGTTTTTAAATGTTGTCAATGTTTTGTAACCTTATTAAATATGGTTTTTAAATTGTTTGACTTGTATGAGATCTCTTTTTGAGGTGGAGATCCTATTTTGTGTTGTTGACTAATTTGGAGTGATCAGAGGATCAATGGAGTGTTGAATTATGTTTGAATGAATATAGAAGTGTTTGTTTTCAATACAGGTCCCAAGAAAAATTTAGGATAGTGCCCCAGTACAGATATTATGCTGTTGAATTTTCAACACGAGGATTCCCAAAGTGTTTTTCCAACTAAGTTTTGAAAAGTGTTTTTGTAACTCGCATTTCATAAATCAAGCATTTCAATAACAATAATTGTAAACACAATTTTAATAAGTTAAGATAAGGGAGTTCAGATATTAAGCTTGTCTGCATGCTCCTTATTCGGCTCCTGTGATCGGATCGAGTAGGGGGTGTTACAATTATCATATGAATGATTAAAAATTATGATAAATAAATATGAAAATTATACAAATTTTCATAGATATAGAAAAATTTAGTTCATAAAAAGTTTTTAAAATCATGTGAATTTATGAATTTTTAATTTATTAAATAAGAAGGTCTTTTAATTTATTATTTACAAATAAATTATAGCTTACTATTTTTTAAGAACTAAAGTTAGAACAACTAAATTTATTAATGTAAAAAAGTTGACATACCTCAAATATTTATTACTTAATGAGTAAGTAAAGTTTTTATAATGATTTTTTTTTATTTTCATAAACATAAAATTTTATAATAAAAAATATAGATAAAAGAATATATGTTATCATAATTTTATGTATAATAGTAAAAGTGCATGTGCATTATACATATATAATATTTTTAATCAAAATTATCTTATTTAATTTTTCACGTTGTTGTCTCCGTTGAAATATCTTTTAATGACAAAATAAATAATTGCCCATATAGAAAAATATTTTCTAATGAATAAACTCCAACATTTAATATTGTCTATTTTTGTGTGGTATTTATTCATTTACATAGTGATTTGTCAATTAAAAGAATAATTTAAATATCATACTCAATAAAATTAATTATATAAAATGGACAAATATTGAGTAATTTAATATTTGGTTCAAAAAATTTAATAATTTAAATAGAAAAATATTCTATTTAATAAAAGATATTGCGAAATGTACTATTTAAAAATACATCTAACTTAGTAATATATCTTTTTATTTGTCAATATTTTCATTCAATGTCCTAATTTCTTATTTAATATTAAATATTTTAACTTAACAAAATTCTCATTTCAAATAATTTTTTAATTAGAATTAAATAAAATGATAGGATTATTTTTGTTTAAAAAAGTTATCTACCATATTGTATTTTTATAAGTAGTATAGATAAATACTTATAAAATTAATGTTCAAGTAATTATTTGGAAGAGTGAGGTTCATTTTTAAAAACGTGTTAGCACAAAAATAAAGTTTACATTATTTTTGATTTCAACGTCACCTAGTCACGAAAATCTCTTCACATTTAGGACATAACACCCCCTCTCTTGATCTACCAGAAATTGAGTATGACGGTGTTACCAAACTATCATACTTATATATAATAAGGATTGCCATAAATTACTTATTGATTTAAGTAAGAAAACCTTAGAGCAAAAGTTAAACTTGAAAGTTTTCCAAAAACAATCTGAACCTATGTGGGTCATCGTGCCAAAAAAAAGGCAGTATAATGGCTATCGAGTACTACCCAAAAAATAATCCAACAAAGGAAAAACACTTCTATATGCATACATACATCGATCTCCACTTCCAGTACACTCATAACTTCAGTAGTCCAACATCAAGACAAGCATATATCACAATACATGCATTTTTAACATAAGTATGCAACATACTACCATTCATGCATATTACTATCTCATTATTTCCATATATCCTAGTTTTATGAATATTACAAACATTTATTGCCAATATACTCTATTGCATCTACAATGCATGTCATACTTGTATAAGAGAATGCCTGATTTCTAAATTGCCCATGCAAAACATGTATTTGTGCATACAAAATATGGTGCCTAATGCTACTGATGTCAGTCAACTTCGATTCTCCTCTGTTGCTTCTAGACCTATGCAAAAAACAACCATGCTAAGGGGCATAAATCCTTAATGGATTCTCCTAACTTAGACAATCAATTGATTTTCTTAATTAGAACTGCAAACAGAAGACATTTGAAATAGACATAATAATAAAAACATAAGGATAATATTAAAGTAATTCATTCAACACATTAATTCTCATACTAGTAGTCAAATTTACATGTGCCTATACGAAGCATTGTAGGAAATATAAGATTTTCAATTCATTTTATTAGACATTTGGTGAAAGTTGCTTTCATTATTTATGTTATGTCAAAATACCGATATTATTTGACATACTTTCTGAAATTCTTAAATTAGTTAACTTGTCATCCTCTTTGATGTAAATTTTATATTTTGAGCCCATTTCTTCCTAGACATGGAATAGGTGCTCGGATATTGGGACAGGTGTGATAATACCTTTAAATTGTCATCTTGATATTACTTGAAGATACGAGGTGCGACATTACCTTTAAATTGCTATCTCGGTAGTCCTAAAGGTATGGATTGTGGCGCTAACACTAGCCAATAATGCATAAAATACAAGTATAGTCGAAGCTATGTAAAAATGCAAATTTGCTATTATCCTTATTTTGCATGTCAAACTATCCTTAAGCCTTTAGACATCCTAGGTAGAAATGGGTTTATTTTATTCATATGTAATATTAGTTCACTTTAATCTCATACACATAACACATGATGTGTTTGTACCATATAAGCATATTTTCCTTATGCCACATACACAATGGTCCTTAAAGTTCATTAATTCGTTATCTACATATGTTGCCTCTTATTATTCTTATTCTTCATATATGTGTGTGTGTGTGTGTGTGTATACACACACCAATCATTATAATTCGCTATGTATCATAACATTTCTTTTCTTTTTAAAGGAACAAAAACTTATCTTATTGGCACTTAATGTTCTCATTATACTCTTATTCCTCTATTCACATTAGGCCTTTTTAAAACAAATCAACTTAGCTAACATTTATACTTCATGGATTTCGGTATGGCATAAGAAGAATAAGTGCAAAAACCATTACTTTTAACAAAACTTTTTAAACTTCAAGTCTCATAAATGTACATATGTTTTGGCCTAAGCTATCTCTTACATACTTATTATTATAATCACTTATATTAGCATGTGTAAAATACTCATAAAACCATATTACAATTTTATTCCTCTTTTTATTATATTTTTGAGCATAAAAATAACTTAAATCCTTCCTGAATCATTATTTAATGCATTAGGCCAACTACATGATTTCAAAAAATATATTATTCAAAAACATTTATAAAATTCTTTAAATTATACTTATTTCCTTAATCTCTATCTAGTCTATATACATAATATTCCATTTATACTTCATGTTTAAAACTCATTACATTTCTTAAGTTCTAAAGACTAAACTATTTCTTTAAACATAACATGCATGCGCATTTCGGCCACCATAAGATTTTTAGTTAGAAATTTATTTTCTTAATTATAATTACATTTATACTTAGTTTTCATAATCAATTTCACTTACCTAAATCAAATTCCTAATTTATTCATCCTTTACCTAAACCTTAACTCTTCAAACTAGAAAATCTACCAAAATACCCAAGTTAGAAAGCACCTACCTAATGAAATTATCTTCTTCTACTTCTTTTTTTCTTGGTTCAAGATCAAAAACTCATTCTTAGTGCCTTTATAGATGCTAGGTTTCTAGGGCTCCCGTGTTCGGATTGCCTAATGTTGAGGAAAGGACAAAGTTCAAATAAATAGGAATGTTAACATCCAATTTGAAGATCTTTTCATTGAAAGTTTTATGATCATGGTTAATTTTTGAGCATAGACCTTCATCCGACCTAACAAGATTGCGGTGCGACCCAAATTGTGAGAAAAATAGGTGTCTGTGGTGGGCTGAAGGCTCGAGCTTAATGCCTAACACGGACGCGAAAGGGGTTGTAGGGGGTTTCACCCCCCATGGTATTGAATATTTGGAAAAGGAAAAAAATGTTTTAAAAATGAATAAAAAATATTTTTTTAAGCTTTTAGGCCGTTGGAGCCAAACAACATCATTTTGCCTTTAAAACACCCATTTTGATTATTCCCCAAATGACCGTTTCAGAGGGCAAAACGATTGTTTCACCCTCTAAGTGGCATCATTTGGGGTAAGCAGCAGAATCAGAGTAGGATTCCTAAAGAGGTGAAATAACCATTTTAGCCTTAAACGGTTGTTTTGGCTTCCCTAAAATGACCATTTCATGCCTCGACTATGTGTATAAATAACGTAACCCCCTTCAGTCTAAGGAGTCAGCTTTTTTGGTAAGTGCACACTTGCAAATGTGAAAATTATTTTCTAAACACTATTTTTCTAATTTTGAAGTGATTTTTCAAAGTTATTTTCTCGCTCTCTCTCAAGTTAGCTAAAGATTATTCCTGAAGGCAATTATACACGGTGGGTCAACCATTCCTTTTGTTTCTTCTTTTATTTCTTCTTTTTTTTTCATTCATCTACCTATCAGGTGTGGTGCTTCTTATTTATTTTATTTGTTGTCTATCTACTATTTAGGTATGATACTTTTATTTTTTTATCCATCTACTAATTAGATGAGAGAATTTATTATCTGTCTATTGTTAATATTATGTTCTTTTTTCATTTGTATTTATTTAATTATTCTATTTATGTTCTTTTATTATTTATGTTTTTTATGATTTTAGTTCATTATTTCATTCACACTAACGTTGTATTCCTATTATGGATATAAGTTGTTTGGGATTTTTCTAACTTGTTTTTTTCCCTTTTATCAAATACTAGTGAAGTTAACTTTTTATTATTTTACTCTTTTATTTTGTTCTTGTTATTAATTATTTTATTTTTATTTATTTAATATTTATATTTTTACTAATCCTTCCTTTTGTTTTTATTATTTTCTTATTATTTTTAGTTATACTGTATTTTAGGTAATTTCAATGTAATTTGAATTTTATTCGATTAGAATGTATTTTAGGAAATTTCCTTGAAAATTTTACTTTTTTGGGTTAGAATGCATTTTAGGTAATTGCCATGTAATTTAATTTTCATTCTGGATATTTTCCTATATTTTCTGTGAATGTTGAAATGGGTAGATAAAGAATTTTACACGTTATAAAAAATTATAATCAAATTGATTTCTATTTAATTAATTGGTGTTTTATAATAAAATGGGTTTTGATTTTTCTTTAGTAAAAGTTACAATAATAAAACTTATTTTCATAAATTGGCATGTGAGAGCCAAAGTTCTCAAAGAAAATCAATTATCTGATTTGATGTATACTTCTCTTTAATTTTATGTATTTCTTTTGTAAATATGCTTATTTCATTATGTTTTTATATGATTAAATGCTTCATTTTGATTTTAAAACCTACTTGACAAAATTAATAAAATTATGAATTTAATATGAAATTCCATATTAACTTGAGATATAAATAAGAGTAGGGTTTCGAACTGCTCTGGTTTTGGCCCTACAAGGTATTTTTCAACTTCGATTGGGTGGTGACTCCTACTTTATAATGCCCAACTTGCTCTTTATATGCTAATTAAATAGGAATGACTTAAGATTTATCTAATTTCCTTCTTGTCCTTTAGGATTTGAGAGGTGAGATTTAAGTTGAGTCGTTTGTTGTTTCAGTTTGACTGATCTCGGAAAGGAAGGGACATGAACACCCTTCCAAAAGTTTTAACGAAACATGTATCCTAAGGTTACAAGCTCTTCATACACACACATTTATTACATCAAAATCATGTCTAAAGTCCATATCTAACCTCCATAATAAAATCCCTAATCATAGAAATAAATAACAGAGAGACATCCTGAACTTACCTCTCTTTAAAACATCAATACACCCTAAGAAACATCTTTTTCCTTGCTTTTCTTAACTCTCACTCATAAATTCGGATTTTCCATAAATTAATTGATGAATCTCATGCTTTGATCATTAGAAATCAAAGAAAATGGTGGTGAAGCTATCTACCAAAGAGAGAGAAAAAATGTAACCCAATTTCACTATTCCACTTCTTTTTTCCTCTTTCATCTTTCTTTTTATATATAAATCTTAATAGTCTTAAAATTGCCATTTGT
>CANXYI012121088.1:0-12898 GCA_948208565.1 Hura crepitans
CTTTCTTCATGCATTCATGTTTATCTTTATATACTCTTCTTATCTATACAATTAACATAAACAATTGCACACAGACATATGCACACATATATTACACTATTTCCATAAATGCATACCCCTTATAGAAGAAGTGTGTAAATAAACAACATAAAACACATTTTTCATTAAAATCACTTATAATGGTATCTAATGCACTCTAATTACACTTTTCAAGCTTTTTCTTTCCTTTCCTCCAATAATTCTCTCTCTTTAGCTATAAAAATAATATGTTTTAGACTTAGAAAATTCATAGAAAATTCTACATATATCCAAAATGAAATTTAATACATACCTATCATCTACACCTCAAATAACACCTAATAAAAATACAAAACCTTAAATAAAATCACTTACTCACAAAATGGTCACTATTCACCATGTTTGAAACCTCCTAAATTAGGCTTTTTGTTGGCTTTTTTCTCATTAGAACCATGCTCAAGAGATAGTGGAGGCAAAGATAGGGGGCTTACCTTATAAAATTTTCTTAGATTTAGGGGTGAAATAAAGAAAAAAAAAGTGAGGGAGTGTGTATGGAAATGGCATTAGGCAAGTGAGGGGAGGGAGGAGGAAGAAAGCTCTCATACATGTGATACTTACCACATTATCGCCCTTTTATATTAAGAGCTTCGATGGCCCAGATAATGTCATGTGACGATCCGACAGTCTAGATTAATACTATTTATGTTTTAAGTTTATGGAATATAATGTAAATGTTTATAGCCTCCAAAATTATTTCTTTTAATGCCAAAATTATAAAAAAATCTTAATTAAGGACCCCTAAATTCTCAAGTCAAAAAGCTAAGGGAGACCTAGTTAACTATCCACTCAAGTTTTTAAGAAATTGAAATAAATACGAATTAAACTCAAAAAAATTCTAATTTCACCACCATTAAACTCTTTGGAATTTTTTACCATTAGATCATGCTATTTTTGGGTTAATTCAAGCACATCTCGACCATTTTACAACTTAATGCAAACTTAAGTCACTATTCACTAGTTTTTGACATAAAAAATTTTACTGCTTTGGTGGCTAGTGCCAATTACTTCATTTTCATCATTATTTTTCCCATCTCAAATCCATGACTAGCACTCCCCATTGACCACTTTACTATGTCCCAGTTGCCAAAAAAGTACTAGTCATGCCACAAGAAGTACTATTCACAAAATCGAGATTCTCAAGCATTACAATTTATTCCCTTCTTTAAGAAATTTCATCTATTCATTACCTTCCCTAAGTGGCTATTTCAATTTTATAACGCATCCATAGCACTTTTACTAATGGTATTTTGTAACGTTCGCAAATATGAGTTCTATGAATAGTACCTCCAAGGTATGAATAGTGCTCCTAGGAAGTCAGGGAACCTTTATAAGGCTAGAAAGGGTGTGTACTAGTCATAAAACTTTGACAGACTAAAAAATGAAGAAAATAGAATAAATAAAAATTTAAGTAGACTCAATAACTCATTTTAGGCTATAAACTAGTGAATAATGACCTAAATTGTTAGGACAACTTCAGGATGTGCCAAGACGAACCTAAAATTACCACACCCTAAAGCTTAAAAATTCCAATGAGTTCATTTGTGAAGAAATTTTAATTTTCTAAGGTCATTTGATAATTATTCATAATTTCTTATTTTTATGAGTGAATAGTAACCACAGTTGCCATTGGAGTTTTGACTTAAAATTTTATGGGGTTTTTAATGAGCATTATTGAGTATTTTTGGCACTGAAATGATTATTTTTGGAGATCCAAAAAATTTATTTAAAATTTTCAATTTTTAAATGAAAATTGGACTAATTTAAGCTGTTAAATCGCCATATGTTATGATCCAAGCCACTTAGCCTCTTAATATAAAAGCCTCTACACATGTGAGAGTGAAACATGTGCAGAGGAGTCATCTCCCACCTCCGTACACCAAAAAGCCAATGCCACACATTATTAACCCTCCTACCATTTTTCTTCATTTCCTTCTCCTCTCTCACCTAATTTCAACAATTCACATATGGTTCTTTAGAAATTGCTCCAAGTGGTATACTTGCAAAATAGTGCTTGGAAAAGGAGATTTGAGGATGGAGTGAATAATGACCATTTTTTAGAGTAAGTTTTCTCATTTTTTTTTATTTTTGTTTTAAGTAGTCCTAATGACTCTATGAAAAACCATCTGCTTAGATTTTAATTTAGAGCTATGTAGAATTTTTGAGAATTTTTCTAAGGTTCAAATGTATATGTTTTAGGACAAGGATGAACAAGTGAGGAAGAAAGGCATTCAAGGCCATAGAGTGGTGGAAAATTGTGTTTTCACACCCTAGGTATATGGATTTACTGTAATTCATGCATGTCATGATGTATGGTTACATATGTGTGCATGTGAGTTTGTATGGAAGTGGTAAATTTGGTGTGTGCATGTATGTTTGATGTGAATTGAATATGTGATTATGTTAACCTAATGAAATAAACATTACATGTATGAATTACATAGAAGAAAAATAAGTGTATGTGTTTGATCTTGCAATGGCCAAATGGTATGCATAGTGATGGTGTGATGTGTGCATGGGTGTGAGACATGTTGATACTGCTATTGGCTAAGAAATGAGGTATCAAATATGGTGATAGCATGAGTGGGATGAAAGAAATTTATGTGTAGGAAATAAAAATTTATGTGTAGGAAATAAACACTTTGTGAACTAAAATATGACCTATTATATATAGTAAATTACATGGAAATGACCATTTATAGTGTGAGTAAAATGGTATATTATGATGGAAAAGAAATGCTTGACTTGGGTGAAATAATATAAGTGTAAACAAATGAATATTGTTTATTCATAAGATGACTCGTTACTGGGAAAGGTGTGTAAGTGCATAAATGATTGTAGCTGGTACATATAACTATTGAAGCAATGATTGACAAATACCTATAACTATGTGAGATAATCAATAAATATGATATGGTCCATCAGTTAGACACCTACTGGATGGGTTGACCGGTCAACTAGGGAATTAGCAGCTACTAGGGGTTTTGGTCCTCATGCGGCTAATACCTATATGATTGAGATGGTGAGTGTATTCATTGAGGTTCTGTAGATAAACCCTACATATTTAGGTGTTGGGAGGTACATAAGGGCTTATCCCTGCTACCCACCATATTTGATTTATAGATATTGGAAGGTCCTATAGGGCTAATCCCTACTATCCACCTAGGATGAGATGGTGATATTGACCGAGATATTAGGAGGTCTAATGGGGCTAATCCCTATTATCCCCTATAAATCTTAAGAAGTCTACATGGCTAATCCTTACCATCTGCCAGTCTGATATTAAGTGGTTCACATGAATTGATCCCTGCTACTGAACAGAGTTGGGTAGGTGCAACTACCGAAACATAAAATGTGGGTTATTGTATAGTCTAGATCCTATTATCCAATGTCTTTATGTGTAGTCTTTCTAGACTAGGCCTGAGTAAATGATATATATGGAAATGAATATGAACAACTGTGATAAGTTTATATCTAGTATAAATAAAAGTACTCTAGAACGACCATAGCACTTTAATTAAATTAAATGTATATGGAGTAACAAATAAGAGGTCTAATGAATAATTTATTGCAACTCCATGTGATTGATTTGCATACTCATACTACTATCTTATGATATACTCATTACATGATGTGTGTGACATACACTAATTTCATTCAGTCCACCACTGAGTTTGTAATCAGCATATTGGTGTTTTGATGTGCAAGTTATACATAATGATAGCAGTCCGACCTCAACAGTGCAACCTTCCAAGGTATATTTTTGGTACTCTTGGTTGTTTATAGAGTCAGCACTTATGTGTAATAGTGTTGGGCTTGGTGATGTAAATATGTATTTTGGTTATGTGAGAACTGATGATCTATATACAATAATATTTATGACTAAATGTATGGACATATATATGTTTGAGTGTATAGTTCTCACTATTGTGGGTCTCAGACCCTATGTGCTTATGACTCTGTGTTATGATGAGATGTTGATAGGAGAACCAAAAGGGTCTAGGTGTTAGACAATGAGATGATAATAATATTAGAAGTGCTTTTAGTAGGTTTAAATTTTTGAAATTTCACTCGGGTAGCTGTTATATTGCCCGGATGTCGATAAATTTGATTTCTATCATGTTAAGTAGTTTTTATGATTAATTACAACAAATATAAGAATGTAAATAGAAAGGGATATCAACAAGTAAATAACTAGCATGGGTTGATTAAAAGGAATATGGCTACAACTTTTAAATGAATTTGGGTTAGGGTAGAAATAGGATGGGTGACTTATGGGAAGTAGCATCTCCTATTGGGTTTCTTTAGGAATTAGGTAAGGGTGTTACATACTGATTTATTTATTAGCTCTTTGACTTCTGTAAAACGCTAATACCTAACTGATAGCCAGTTTAGATATAGTATGTCACAAGTAATATCTCTTACCCGATCTGATTGCCAAATCCAAATGAAAGACATCGCATTAACTTAACTATCTTACTACTATTAACTATAAACACATGCACACTCACACACACACATATATATAATCATATAATTAAGGGCCCACTATTATCACATATACATGAGTGCCAATCTACTAACATTACTCACCTATGTACATGTGTTGCCAAATAAAACCTATTGACTTGTGTTGCTCTACTTAAGGGTGCTACTTAAACTCTAATCTACTTCCTATGAACTAGTAATATTAACTTGCACTGCTCTGCTTGAGGGTGTTACTTAAACTCCTATCTATTTCTTATGCATTTGCAAAGCCAGTACGTTAAGCCATAATACTCAATGGTGTATTCAATGAAATATATGTATAACATGCAAGCACATATGCATGCATCATGAATATAATAATAATTACAGTTTACTGTCACAACATATAAATACTTTTAAGATATCAGGTTTGATGAATACTCAGCAATGTAAACATATAACCACATAACACAAATATGTTTTCCTTTTCTCTAATTATTAATAAAAATTTAATTCATAGTTCACTTTGTGATTAGTATTTCAAATTTAGTCAACTTACTTTAGTTAGCAATGTTCTTGTCTGATACTTATTTACATCTTAGTTGATTCTTATAAACATCATCTTATCTTTACATATGTATTACATTCCCGAACTGATGTAATACAATTTATTCATTTCTTGCATTAATTACATCACACTATGAAAAACATATGCTATTTATTTAACTATATTGTTTTTTTCTAATTTTTCTAACAATTCTTGCATCTAAATAATTATCTTAATTTACCATATTGATT
The DNA here is from genome assembly GCA_948208565.1 of Hura crepitans. Classification (NCBI taxonomy): domain Eukaryota; kingdom Viridiplantae; phylum Streptophyta; class Magnoliopsida; order Malpighiales; family Euphorbiaceae; genus Hura; species Hura crepitans. The sequence continues at coordinate 5,341 of CANXYI012121088.1, forward strand.
TCCTTTGATATATTACCCTTATCACAACAAATTTGTTCACTTGGCAAGCTTAAATAACTTTTATTATGTATAAGAGTTGATTATATAATGTTCTATGATTAATCATTAGAACCTTCAATATAAATCTCTATATTTTCAATAACTTATTAATTTAGGTAGCACATATTTGACAGATAGAGACTCAGTACCGGACTAAGGGGATAATGGTGTGTAGTGGTCCATATTTTGGACCTAATGACTACTGCCTTAACATAATTACATATCAATAATTGTGTAATGATTCTAACAAATCTCCACTGCAACTACACCCGTATGAATATATGTGTAGTGATTTTGACAGACCTTCTCACAGCTACACTATGACACCCCTCTATTCCGATCATCGGTCGATTTCCAAACATAACTAAAAGGTGCACACATAACATGTTATCTGATCTCAACCTCATATACTCATACGAAAACATATTTAAAATGTTCTTTATAAAAACTCCATATTTATAAAAATAAAATTTATTAAAAACCTTTCAAGACCGAGTTACATATTCAATTTTAGAATCCTCATGCCAAAATTTCAGCAATATAACGGCTATAACGAGTACTATCCCAAATTTTTAATAGTAACGAATAATCAAGAAAATAATTCTAAAACATTACACAATCAATTCCTCATCTTCATGATCATTCTGATCACTGCAAAACATTCATCATCATAATCACAGTCTCAACCTTAGTAAGAGACAACAAATAACATAAAATAGTTTTAAGAGTTTAAAAATAGTTACAAAACCATATATGAGTTATAATTACAACACTCTATTATTTAAGCCTAAGAATAATTACATCTAATATAAAAGTGCATATCAATGTCTATACATTCCATAATCTAATTACATACAAAAATGGTCTTCTCTTGCTTGTCTAAATGTTCAGAGCCTTAGGCTCAATCGTCCTCTTCACCTATGCATTGGAAATAAGACAATGTGCTAGGCGAATGGCATAGTGGTGTAATAGAAATAACTTTTGCATAATGCCATATATAATCATGCTTAATTACACTAAATCTAGCTAAAAGATCTTATGATAAACATAACATTATTCATCCTATGCATATGAATTATCACACATAAAGAAGTTAACAAGCATAGTGAACACATTGATATGTTATGCACTACATGTCATTTGTACATGCTATCAAATAGTCACAAAGAATACATATAATGCATACATATTACCATTCATCACTCACATGGAAAAACTACGCAATATATGCAAAATACTATTTAAGCTCTCTTTATGTTCGTTATATTGTCTTTACAATGCTTATATTAATTTGAAATTAAATCTTATGGAAATTGGATCATTGCATGCAATGGCCCACATTTTGGGCTTGATCGTTGTTGCACCACCATAAGTGTACAGTGATCTTACTAGACCTAAATGGTAGTTGTACCCACATAGAAATGTGTAGTGGCCCTATGTGACTTGAATGGCTACTGCACTAGCATAGATCCATAGATCATAAAAATATTAGTTTTTAGGTCTGAGTAAAAGTTGACCTATAAGCTAACATAAAGCATCAAATGCCCTAGCAACTACTATCTCTCCTTATTTGACAGGTTAATCAATCTATAACTAGGTTATTACTCATATGGGCTATTCTCAGGTGTTTTTAATTTTACCATCTTATTAAAGTTTAAAATAACTCACTGTCATTTTGGCATCATCAAAAATTGATCAAATCGGGTATATTGGGTTATATGCCATATTTCAGTGATCAAGCATAAAGTCACATGCATTAACCACTCACTCAAGTTATACATCCTCATTGTATTCTATGATATTCATTTTAAGCATCAAATAATCCATTTTTAACTTATGATCATGTATCATCAATTTCATGTTCACTTTAATGCCAATCATGCATTGAAAGCCTATAAGCCATTCGGCCACTTCACATGCACCCATGCTCACACATTTGTTCTTTGATTTCATGCCATGTAATATTCACTTCCATCTAGGAGCATTCATGCTCACAATTACTTATTCCATTTAGCCAAGGCACACCAAACATCATTATATGCTTTTTATCTCATACCATGCTAAGCCTTAAATGTATATTCCCTCATTATACCATAGATACACAAGTTTAGCATACAAGTAGCATGATGGATACTTACATACATGCATGCATATATGAAATGTTCATGACACTATTATTATATTCATGCATATATCATGCCTCATGTTCCATCTGATGTATATATGTACAAAAACATTTACAAGCTATTAATTGGTCTCATTCACATTCATTACGTAACATATACCCATAGGCATGCTCTAATGACCATTTGTCCACAAACCATACTCATATATTACATGTTGTAATACCATCATACTTTATCATACCACATGCTCATGAATTATAATTCATCATTCCATGACCATATATGCTTATTTATACATACATTATAAAAATATCACACACACACACACTTTGAAGACCATTCAGCCATCATGCTTAATCACACACTTACATATTTTCTTATATCATTTTACATATATGCATATTGCATCTTACCATAAAGTCATAATGTGTATGGCAATTTACCATATATATATGCATTTCCTCAAATACATAAACTTACGTACATATATAAATTATTTATAAGCTAGGGCATTCATTAATTGCATAAATTAGATCAATTACACATACCTAACATGTCTAAAATACTAGACAAACATCATCTAGACCTTCACCTTTACCTTAACGTGTGCCTGTTTTGTTTCCATAATTGCCTATTATAGATTCAATTTATAAAAATTCATATAAATTCATACCGGCATCAAAAATAATAAATGACTCCTGGGCACCCCTAGATTATGGGAAAATATTGGGTTTTAGAAATTCTTACCTGAACGAAAAATGAGAACAATTCACCTAACTCAAAATGGGAGAAGTCCTTCGATTTTCTTCAAGAACTCCACTTCAATTAGTGTATAGAGGCTAAAGGGACTCAAGACATTCCATTGGATGAGAGAAATTATTGGTAGATAGAGGAGGAAGGGCTAACAATAGAGGATTCTCCTACTTGGGGTTGACGACAAAAGAGATAGGGAGAGGGGAAAGTTATTTTTGTGCATTTAAGTAAAAAGTTCACTACTCATAGTTTTTGAAAAAAAAAAATCCATTTTAAGTTTTTTTTTTGCCAATTTTCTTCTATTTTTTAATACCAATTAATCTCATTTAACTTATGGAAAATTAAATTAATTTAGGCCCCAAAATCATCTAAAAATTAGAGCCTAAAAAATAAGAGGAAACAAATTAAAATGCCATTTTTTATGTTAACCAATATTTAAATAAAATACATCCTAACCTCTAAATTTTCCAATTCTAGTGCCATTAGACTAATTAGAATTTTTGAGTATTAGGTTGTATAAATCCCAAAATTTTTTGAGCAATTTTTGAAATGTTTTATGGTTTAACTTTGCCTTGGTCACTATTCATAAGATACTACTGTAAAAACTTTTTTTTTTGCATTTTTAACTAACCAAATGACTTTCAATTAGTTTCAAACTTTGCCTAAAAATATTTTATGATTAATACTTTCATTTGGTAGCTTTAGTTTATCTTTGGTCTCAAGAAAACTATTCATTCTGGGAAAGTATTATTTGTAAAAGTCGGCATTTTTGGGTCGTTACGTCTAAGCTTCAAAGAAATGAGAGTATTGTTCTTTCATCTTAGCTTTTATTTCCCATCTCCCCTTTCTATTCCATGATGCTTCCAAGAAACCTTCACTGGTGAAATTATCTTATTTTATATCTCCTTGACCTCTTAGCTAGGATTCTAATAGGTTTTTCTTCATATGATAGATCTAGTCTCAACTTAACCTCTCCCACTAACAAGACATATGTTAGGTCTGATCTATACCATATAAGCATAGAGACATAGAAGACATCATGAATCTACTAGAGTTTAGGTGGTAGTGCTAGTCTATAGGTTACTAGCCTTACATATGCTATCACTTCGTATGGCCCAATTCTTTCAAGGTGAAATCTTGAGAAATACCTTGTCTCCCACTTCAAACTCAACGTCTTTCCTCTTAAGATCAGCATAAGACTTTTGCCTATCAAAAGCTACCTTCAACCTATCCTTGATTATATTTACCTTTTCCTTAACATCTTTAATCAAATCTGGTCCTATGAGCTTGGTTTCACTGAGCTCATTCCAGTATAATGGTATTCTGCACTTTCTACCATAAAATGCTTTATAAGGAGCCATTTAATGATTCACTTGGTAACTATTATTGTGGGCGAACTCTGCTAAGGATAGATTGTGATCATAGCTACCTTTAAACTCAATGGTTCAACTTCTTAACATGTCTTCAAATACGTAATATAGAAGCTTCATTATAGGCATATCATCATATATACATCTTAACATCAAATCATTTAAGTATCACAAAATTACCTGAATGACTCTTTTTAACTGTCTGTCAATCTACGAACGAAATGATATGCTAAAAATTAATCAAGTACCAAAGGTATTGTGAAGTTTCTTCTAAAATCTCAACATAAATCATAGGTCTTGATTCGATATGATTGAAGATAGCACTCCATACAACCTAACGATTTCATCTATATACAATTTAGTAAGTCTTTACCATCGAATAGTCAACTCTCACTGGTATAAAATGAGCCATCTTTGTAAGATGATCTGCCACAACCTATACTAAATCATGCTTATTCTTAGTCATGGGTAACCCATGTGAAACCCCTTATCAGATTCTCAAAGAAACCTAATAAGCTGTGCATTTCCTGCCAAGTCACCCATTCTACAATTTTCCCTATGGTCATTCATTTAACTTTGACTAAAGCCACACTAGATAATTCTATCTTACTCCAAAATCACTCTGTTCAGTTCCTATAATCTATTTAGGTTAGTATCGATATGGTTTAGCTAATATAGAGGGAATCTGACAGCATGACAGTTGCTTGGTCATTATCTTAAAATTACTATTCACTTGTAAGCACTTCAATATTATTTATCATATCTCCTAGACCCATTCAGTCCTCTATTCTTAGCCTAACATCAACTTAATCATACATCAAACTCAGGCCTCAAGCTATAGATAACAACATGTATATAGAGAGCCTCAAGCTCACATCAACATCACACATCATAACTAAACATACATTCACAAGAAAAGCATATACGACCATTTATTTACATCAACAATTTATGTCACTTATACACATTACATACTTCCACCTAATTCCCACCTAGGTACATGGATATCAAAATTGTACAATAATTACTTTTTAATTCTTTATTGGTATCCTTTGAACACTTATCATCATGCTTTACGATGTAGGATCCAATTATTGAGTACCTACGCACCAAAATAGGTGCACTGAGTATACGAGATACTCAGTGGTGAACTTAAAGCATTTAAATCATGGCATTATATTATTTACATACCTGTGCAGTTTAATAACTAATTTTTACCTCATTATGTGATTCAATTATTCAACAAGGTGTTAAAATACTAAAATACCCATAAGGTATTTATAAGTCTTTAAATAACATTTTTGACTCATATATATTATTCAATGTAATTATTATTACTATTAGCATGCATACTTTGCACGAATCAATTTACTTATAAGCTATGTGTAAAATGACCAAAATACCCTTTGTCCTTTATTTTACCAGTTTCACAAAAAAAATAATCCAATTAAGCTAAATTTTATTTTCCATAATTATTCTACTTCTTTACTTAATTTAATTCACTGGCCCCACTAGGAACATGACAATTAAAGACACTAGATCTAGAGGGAAATTAAACTAGTGCAGTGGTCCCTATTTTGTACTTATGCCATTGCACCAGCATGTGTGCCATAATAGAGATTAGCTATAGCCTTTCTAGATATATGTGAATAGTATCTATGTGACAAAATGGGGATCAACCTGTAGGCCTCTATAGCTATAAGTAAATATCATTAACAACTGGGTGACATAATGGAGATCAATCTGTAGACCTCTCTAGCCACCAATAAATATCCTCAAAATCTAGGTGACATAATAAAGATCAGTCTGTAAACCTCTCCAGCCACCAATAAATCTCTGCTTGAATATCAGACAACTTTTAGCTGTAAAACCCTAAGTTGATTGGTCAATCCATCTAGTGGGTGTCTAACTAATGTTCCAAAAACAGACAGTGAAAATTTTTATCTCATACTTTTTTTAGCTAGACTAATATAACCACATTTTGGCTCTACCGAGTAAAATTCCAAAATAATATTTAACTCTGCTATTTCTAAAATTTAATGTTTAATATGTGATGATTTATCATTGAATTAATACTCAAAAAGTTAATACTTTCTATCTAGTGACATTTTTTGTTCAGGTACTTGTCAACTGGATAGTTATAGGTCATTTTGGCCACTTTTCAAGTGAAATACTGAGACTGTTTTATGTCCAAATTTAACACAGTTATTAATGTCTTTTTAGGCACATTCCCAGGCACAAAGCTAAAAACAATTGGGCCAATTCCTAGGCCAATGAATAGGCACAATAGCCATACATAGAAAGATCTCTAATCTAGCTTAAAAAGGCAGAAGTAAAAATGTATTTAAGTTGTACTTTTGAAACCACTTTTTAGGTACTTATTTCAAGCCATAGCTACATGTTTTAGTCTAACTCTTTTTAGCCATTTCAAAGACATATTCTCATGGTGTATGTTATCATATCAACATGTCATGTACTTTGTTAATTTCATAGTCATTTTATGCCAATTATCTAGCCAATGTAATTTACTTGACTACCATTTCCACAAGCTTAAGTTTCATGTCATCATGCCATGATTATGCTTTCAGGTACTAAGGGAAAAAGAACACAAATTCCATTCCTTTTCACATGAAATCATTATTCACCTATACATATATGCCATAAACCTAATTATACTCATAAACATCCCATTTTAAGTAAATATTGCTAATTTACAAAATAACACTCTTAGAATTCCCTCTTGGTACCTCTCAAGTACAAGCAAAAAGTCCCAAGTCATAGTGATTTCCATTCACAATTGCCATAGTTTTCATCCTAGCATGCCAAGGAAATTCTAAATTTCCATCCTAGATAGTAAACATCCCATCCCAACAGCCATAAACATCAAAGTTAGCAAGCATTTTAAGCTAACTTTGTATGTTCATTAAAGCATCACTCCTAAATCCACTAAGTTCTCACTTACTCATCACTACCAAAGAGGAATTCAATCCTAATCTCAATATTCCTACCACCTCAAATCAATATTCATCATCTTAAGCACTATAAATCATGAAGAAAAGGCTCGATGTTCACTTATTTGTGAAAGAAGCCCTTGAAATACTCAAGCACCGTAAGTTGTCTAGCCACTATGGTAAGCTTCCCCTCTATTCGTAGGCTTCAAACTGCCCTCCAATGGCCACTAACACCTTACATAGACAATCACACAAGTCTTAAACATCCTAGCATCAAATGGGAGCCAAGAAACTCAAGGGAAGGAGAAGATTCAACCAA
>CANXYI012121091.1:0-10601 GCA_948208565.1 Hura crepitans
AAAGTTAATAATTAAATTTAATAAGTTCAACTTATAAAACTCAAAATTAATATAAAACACAATTTCTTTTTCATAAATTAAGTAAATTAAAATTTAAAAATAATAAAATAATAGCTTGGATTGAATTGTTCGAGCTTTACTCAAAAAATCCGATATGAAATTTGAATTTTTAAAATTTTTTAATCTATCCTGATTAACTAAAGAAACAAAAAAAATTAGTTAGGGTTAAAAAATATTTCAATCCAACCAATTTGAATAATTGCAAATTTTGATAAATTTTTTAACTCAACTGATCTGAATCATTTTTTTTGTTTTTTGGTTATTTGGGTTTGATCATGATAACTTTTTTTTTTTTTTTTTATAAAATTCAGGTTTTGTCAAGTTTGTTGGGGTAAAACCTGAACTACTATTCAATTATTTTTAATTATATTTTTTACTTAAATTTATAAAAAAATTGTAATTTATATTAATTTTGAGGTTTATACTTTGAATTTAATGAATTTATTTGCAAATTTTTTTGTTAAAAAAATAATTTTATGATCAATTATGATGAATTAATGTAAATTTTAGTGATTTATAGGGTATAAAAAATAATTTTTTAATTTGTGATATTTGGGTCAATTGGGTTTTCCAAATAAGGCTTTTAGAACTTTTGAATTGTTTGAGTTGTCTTTGATACGATTTTAGAAGTAAAGTAAAAGTTTAGAATGACATTGAAAGTAAAAAATAAATTTAAGAATTAAAATTAGAGGGTTGATATGTTATAATAAGTAAAAACAAATTTAAGAGAAGAAATTTTAAATTTAAAAAATTTTTAGATACAAAATTTAGTTAAAGCATAATAAATATAAGATTAATAATTGAAAAATTATAAGTGCAAATTATTTGATTAAAAAATTATTATATTTATTCTCATTTAAATTATTATTATTTTAAAATTTTTAATAAAAAATTAATTTAAATAATTACTGCAAAAGATATTGAATTTAATCCCGTTTTGTTTTTTTTATAAAATGAAAATCGTTTAGACTAATAATAATAATAATTTTTTACGACAAAAAATAGCCAAAAAATTTCTTTAGCTGTAGTTAAATTCTACACTTTCAACATCTTTGGTGAGAATATTAACAGATGGGTCAATTTTTTTTTTTAAATAAATGTTAAGGTATTAGTGTTGTGAATAATACTTTAATTTTTAAATTGTTACTACTGTAATAAAATAAAAAATTCGTTGAAAAAAATTGTTTAACATTTACATTTTTTTAAAAATATTTTTTATATAAATCATCATATTTTAATAAATATAAATTTAGCAGTAAAAAATATAAATATATTTAACTAAGCTTTTTTAATTTCTATTAATTAATATTTCAAAAAAAAAATAATAAAGAAGATCATTTCAATTATGTTTGAAAAAAAACTCAACTGTGGGTCCCACCGAGTGTCGCAACCGCCATTGCGACACGTTCGGTTGTAAGGAAATTGTATTCTTGCCTGTGATTGTAACATTTCCGCCTGCCTTCCTTTGCAATCCTCCCTCTCAGTGTCCAAGGAATTTTGTATATTATATTAATACTAATAAAACTCCATACTATCCGCCTGGGTGTTTTCTTTCAATGGCTTCTCTCTTCATCTTTCCTCTCTATTATTCACTTTCTGATACCGATTTACTTCAATTTTTATAAACTCTGACCCTAATTACATTTCACACGCAAATTCCCAATTTCTATTTAATTAAGGCTGTTCATTTCGAATTCTCTATTTGGTAGATGGCCCGTGCTGATAAATCAGCCGCTTCACTTGCTCCTGGATTTCGATTTCACCCTACTGATGAGGAACTCATCAGATATTACCTCAAGCGAAAGGTTACGAATAAACCCTTTCGGCTTGATCCCATAGCTGTCATCGACATCTACAAATCTGAGCCATGGGATCTTCCAGGTACGCTTTTTGTCTAATAAAAGTATTGCATCGGTCAGAGATTGGTGCCTAATTCTTGCCATCTTTTGATAGGGGAAAGTTGTTAAAATACAAAATTAAATAGTTGTATACGGCGTATGAAAGTCTTGGTTTTTCTCTTTTGGGTTTTTAGATAAGTCGAAGCTGAAATCAAGGGATCTGGAGTGGTATTTTTTCAGTGTGCTGGATAAAAAGTATAGTAATGGGTCCAAGACTAACCGGGCAACTGAGAAAGGATACTGGAAGACGACAGGGAAGGACCGCCCTGTTCGTTGGAATTCCCGGACTGTTGGGATGAGGAAGACCCTTGTGTATCATCTGGGACGGGCTCCTCGTGGTGGGCGCACCAACTGGGTTATGCATGAGTATCGCCTAACTGATGAGGATTTGGAGAAAGCTGGAGTTGTTCAAGTGAGATCAAATTAAAATTGTAAAATTCAGTTTTTTTTTTTTTAATTTTTAAAAGTTAATTTGGTCTTCTTTATTATTATTATTTTTTTCTTATGTTATTTACTTTTTGTCTGTTTTCTTGTTTGTGTCCTTTGGCGGGGAAGGATGCCTTTGTGCTGTGTAGGATTTTCCAGAAAAGTGGGACAGGGCCAAAGAATGGAGAGCATTATGGGGCACCATTTGTTGAGGAGGAATGGGATGATGATGAGGTTGTGGGTCTATTACCTGGCGAAGAGATGGTGGTGACTGATGATACGGCATTTTGTGACGAGGCTTATGTGGAAACAAATTATCTTGACCAGGTTTGTATGTTTATTGGTTCCCGTGATCAACAAATTGTCAACTGAAGTAAACTTGGAAATGTTATAAGTTGAGGTTAACATACAGGAAGTATCTGTAGATCATTTGGAAACCAAGCAAATTTTCTTACATTATTGGTTGAGGAGTGATGTTTAGTTTTAGAAATGATAATGGAGGAGTTTTGTTGTAAACGTTTAGGCTTTTGGATGATGGTCTGAGTTGGCATTCTTACAAAACTGGTTCATCTTTTAACAGGGTCTTTGCTTTTTATAGTGTAAAGCAATGCAGTTAGGGCAGTTGACAACTGAGGGTAAAGTTTAGATTGCTAAAAAATTTTAGGAATTCAAGATTGATAATCTGAAGTGAAAAGGTTTCAGGTTAAGGTTTGTGGATTGGATTATGATTTTTTTTTAATTGAATCTTGGGTGCATAAGGCGATCTGATTGGTGGCTGGAATTTAAAGTGCTTGTGGAAATTATCTGGTGGCAGGGAAAAAGAATGTTCTATGCGTGTTTTAGGAAAATACTTCTAAAAGATGGAAGAGGCAGATCAATATGGTGTGGGCTAGGTCACAAAAATACCAAGGATATAGCATAATTCAATGAGGCAAAGAACATCAAACAAGGAACCTCATCTTCTGCTTTGGAGGTCATGAAGGGAATTGAGGATGTCAGATGTTCTTTTCTTAATTAGTTTGGGGAGAAAAAGGGAAGAAAATTAGGTCAGATGTCAATGTTTATTTATGATGGATTGATAGGATAGTTTCAGACATTGACTAAAACTAAGATTTAATTAGGGGTCTAACTGTGTTTCTTTGACTAATTGCTTGAAGTAATATCTCATGGAATTTTAACATTTTGAACATCGGGTGTATGTCAGAATGTTGATGGTGCTGCACCTGGAATTACTGCTCTTCCTATGAATTACTGCCATGGGGAACCAAGCAACTATGTCGAGCACTTTGGAAACTTCGGTGGAGATGATCTTAAGCCTATAATTGACAATCTGGAAGCTCAGTATGTTTCTGATCTGCCTAGTGAACAAAACTTATTTATATTGCCTGGGCCATATGAAATCGATGCAAAATCTGTGAGACATGAATATATTGCTAAGTTGAGCAACAGTTTAGAAGCTGTGGATGATGATTACTTGCTAGATGAGCCATTATTGGATGCTACCAGTGATCCTCCATTTGTGGAAGGATTTCTCACAGAAAACGATATGTCAAATCCTGTGGAAACTGACTCCATAGGGGATTCTACTGTTTTTGACATGGTTGATGAGTACCTCAGTTTCTTTGATGCTGATGATGGCAACCTAACTTTTGATCCTTCTGAACTTATGGGAAGTGAAACTGCTGTTTATGAACAAGCTCCACTACCTGAGCAGGTAAATATCCAATTTGGATTTATTTATCAATTTTTTATGCTGTTTATTTTGATTGACTTTTGAATTGCACATATTGGTTAAATCATTACTTAACAGCAGGGTGTGAATGGAGGAACTGAGGAAGTGCCAATAGCAATTGACGAACTGCTAGACACGCCCAACAGCGCTGATGCATCCTCGTCAAAACAACAAAAGCCAGAAGCAGAAAATTTCGAGCCAGGTAGTTTAAATCCCATGTTGTTCTGTCGTTGTCTCTAATGAATTTCTTTTTTCTATTGTTTTAGGAGGTTGTCATGCGTAAATTAAAAAAAAAAAAGACATTTGTGAGAGTTATATTTATATTCCATCCGTTATACATTTCCTTGTTGATTTGGTTATTCTTTTGCATATCTTTTATGCTGCAGATATGAAATATCCTTTCATGAAGAAGGCGAGTCACATGTTGAGTGGCATTCCTGCACCTCCTGCGTTTTCTTCCGAGTTCCCCATCAAGGGCACGGCTCTACAGTTAAATGCAGCACAATCATCCAGTTCTATTCGTGTCACTGCTGGCATGATAAGAATAGAAAACATTACTTTCGGAGGCGATCGGATGGAATGGTCATTTGGTAAGAATAGGAATGTCAACATTACCCTTTTTTTTGCCATGTCAGAAGAAAACGCAAGTCTGATAAGTTCAGTTCCAATGGCAAACGTGTCCCCTGGCAAGACATGGTCTGTGACATCTTGGGGCTGGCTCTTGCTAATGTTCTTTTGGGTTCTGATTCTTTCAGTGAGTTATAAAATTGGGACCTGTATTAGTGCCAAGTAACTCGCATCTTTTGATGAATGTCGGCTGCAAAACGCAGAATACTGTTACCTGTTTTGAATTTCGTTGGGGGCTGATTGATCGTTAGCCCCCTTTATAGGATGCTTAGGACAGCAAGATGTTACAAGATTCTTTATTAACTATCAATTGCCAAATCTGATGGTGTGTTTCGACTTAAACTATAGTTCATTGTACTTGTAACGAAGCTGCACGCGGTTGAATTGTTGGAGGTTAGAAATTAATTTGCTTATATGTATGAGTAGCTCTGAGCCATCCATATTTCATTGACAGTAGAGAGGTAGTTTGTGACAGCTAAGAGCTTGATCCTGAAATGTAACTCTGGTCCTAATTGAATGGAGAAGAACACTTTTCACCGGGGTGCTAGAAGCTCCCGTGTTTTAATTGATGCTATAGATGAAGATGACTGTGGGCGACGAAATAGAAAGTCGTTAACGAATTTGGGCGGGATATTGAAAAAGGGGGAGGCTATCTTTAATTAAAAAAGTCATTGGCGGCAATTGCGTTGGTCCGGTGACGGATTGAGTTATAAATTGATTAAAAAAAAGAGATTATAAATGAATTGGATTGGATCGATTGTAATTTAAATTAGTTATTAAATGATAGATCATAAATAGATTAAGTCATATGATTTTTTTTTCATTAAAATTAAAAAGAAAAATTCATAATTTATAAAAATAATTATTTACATTCACATTATGTAAAAGTCAAACTTTAAATAAGATAAACGGTTTACAAATAGATTAAATTAAGATAACGAATAATCTAATTTTTAAATCAAATGAATGGAATTTAAAAATCGAGCCAATTTTTATCATATCTATAAAAAAAATTAATCAAAATTTGCACTTATTTAATCATGTTTATTATTATATGAACTTAAAAAAAAATTTAGGAACTATATATTTTAATTTGTCAACTTGATTACTTCTTAAATTTTTATGTTGTAAAATTTTGTAGGGTTGACAATATTTTTCAAATTAGCAATTGACATGTAAGAAAGAAAAGAGTAAGATGTTTTATTTAGGGCTTAGACCCTAGTTCTTCTAGGAGGACGGTGTCCAACAACTCAAATCATCCAAAAAATAAAAAAAATAAATAAAAAATATGACTCCTTAGATTGAGGGGCTATGATCCTCTTGAAAGGATCGGAGCCCCTCACTTTATTTGGTGGAGTTCCAATCAGGGGTATTTAAAACCCAAATTATTTTTTTTTTATTAGAGAGAATAAATAGTGAGATTGAGAGTGAAGAAAGAAGAGAGTAAGAGAGAGAGAGAGAGAGAGAGAGATAAGCGAGTGTGGAGGAAGATGAAAAAAGGAGGTTGCCTTTATTGGAGAATATCTTGTTAGATATTCTTATCTTTTTGAATATTCTTTTTGCATGAGGGTGTGCTATGTGGCGTATGATGATTGATTTTTTTTTTTGGTCTTGTCTTGGGACCATTATCTTGGGGATCACTATTTTGAGATATATTAGTTGTCATCTTATTTACATAGACACGTGTGTTTATGGGAATAATAAAAACAAAAAATATGTTTTCACACTTTTTGAGAATTGAATTTATAGTCAACATATAATCCCTCCATTTCCAATATATTATAGTTTTTATATATTTTTGTCTTCATTTTATTCATTAATAAAATTAAAAATAGCATGCTTATGATTTTCTATATATATGCGTACTTATCCTTGTGTAAATTTGCACATTCCAAGATCTGACGATTGAAGATTTATTATCTTTTGATCCTTCTAATTAACCTTGAGAGTTGAATTTGAGAAAGTTAGGATGTATTTACTTATAGAAAATTGTTGGTGTTCGATGAAAAAATTTTATCTGAAAAATGAAAAGTAGATATCGTGTTCACTTTGACTATTTTCCTTAAATGGAAAATAAAAAATAAAATTTCAATTTTCTAAATTTTAACTTGAAATTAGAAAATAATTTTATAATGTTTTCTAAATTTTTCTTTATAAATAAATGATCATTGTTAAAATAATTTTCACAAAAAGTTAAAATTTTTATCATTTATTTTATTAATTTAATAGTACTAGTATTGTAACACCCAAAAAATCCCGACTTATAAATAGTACTTCCCCAGATGTGAATAGTATTTCTCGAGACTGGGTCATACTAATGCTACTGAATAGAAGTATTAATCATAATATAATTTTGGATAAAACTTAGAGTAAAAATAAAGTCATTTAGATGATTAAAAATGATAGTTAAAATTTTTCAGCAGTGTCACGTGAATAGTGATGTGGGCAAAGGTTTTTGCTCAAAAACTTTTGGGATCCATACAACCTAATACTTAAATATTCTAAATAAGCCATTAGCATTAGAATTGGAATTTTTAAATATCGGAAAGCATTTTTCCTAAAATCGGGTAAAGATTAAAGTATGATTTTATTATCAATTTTCCTAGATTTTCGAGCAAGATTTTTAGGGGTTTATGGGTCTTGATGGCATAATTTTATGGGACATTTTGGATGATGATTAAGGGTTAAATTGGGGGATGAAATAATTAAAAGAAAGAAAAAGGAATGGGGCTAAAAAGGGAGGACCATTGGATTATTTTGGAGAGATCATGACCACTCAATATGTTGATCAAGTCAAAGGTCAACTTAGACCATTTAAAATGGTCGAAACATGAATAGTAGGTAGCCATTTTCTCTTTCTCCCTATTGTTGACGCCATTGGAGAGCAATTCCCCTTGCTTCCTTCTTCTTCTATCCTTCAATCTACCACCAATCTTTCACTTCCAAGCCATCAAACAACACCTCTATAACTTCTAGAGCTCCATTGATGTAAGAAATCAAGAAAAGAAAGATGATTTTGTGAGTTTGTGCAAGGGAGTGAATAGTGCCATGATCTTCGAGTCGATCACGGCCTCTGGGTATAGATATAACCTTCAAGTCTATACACGATCTTCGGGTTGATCACGACCTTTGGGCATAGATATGACCTTCGGGTTGATTATGGCCTTTGGGCATAATTAGTTCCATTACCAGTTTGGATAGTTGTCTTTTAGGTATAGGCATAACTTAAACATTAAGACTAAAAGTTAAGAAAGAAAATAAGTTTCAGTAATGACATAATTATGAGTAATAAAGCTTAAGTTTGATATATGTATCTTATATGCATGTGATCCTATTGAGCTGGCTTGTGTGTTTCTATGTCATTTTAGTATGCCTTGCATATATATGTTTATAAGGCAATATTCATTCATTTGAATTGATATTAATGTATGATGAGCATGTTGTTATACACATATTATGATGAATACACCACTAAGCATTCGCTTAGCGCATCATTTTATTTTGCAGTGTGTAGGTTAAGGAAACATATTAGAATCAAAGCCTCAATATCAGCAGATTGATCAATAAAAGATTCTTTTGCTATTTTGCTTTTCTTTAATATGATATGTGATGTACTCATATAATTACACTCTTGTGTAATTGAATGGTTAGGCCTAATTGGTAACGTAAATGTTTTTGTAACTCTTTAAGACCATATTACAACTTGTTTATATAAGCATGATGATGTATCACTTATATGATATCTCTTCCTTATGTATGCTTGATGACTGTTGAGTTTGAGTTTGGAGGGTTAGATGAACTCAAATGATGGGGTGTTGTGTTGTGATGTATTAGAAGTTTTATTTTTATGCAGGTTACTATTTGGAATAGTGTTCTGGTACAACTGTTATGTTGTTGGATTTTCAACATCCTAATAGTATACATTAAAAGACTATTTTTGAAAATTCGTATTTTTATAACCTTGTGCATGCAAAGTATATTTCAAATTCAAATATTAAGGTTTTAATTTATAATGGTTTTTTATAAGAGTAGTTTGGATATCGGTTTGTGTGTCGCTTTTTATTTGGATCCGGTGATTAGATTGGGTAAGGGGTGTTACAAGTATTCATAAGTATACTTTGATCTTTTGTTTATATATATAATTTCAAAAATTAAAAACTAATTTCTTTTATATGTTTTTACTATTTCAAATGAATACATTATTTTCTATTTTTCTCAAAATGAATAGATTTTTAGGGATGCATACTTGATTAGTTTGATCTAAAAATCAAATAAATCAAATTTTGTCAAAAAAATTAACTAAATTAATTAAACTTGATGGAGATAAATTGAACCAAATAAAAATGACCAAATTTGAAGAACAAACTGAATAAACCAAAATTTTTACATGTTTTATTTTGTGTGTGTGAGTATTAAATGGCATTACTTTACACTAAAACATTGTTGGTCTAAACATTAAAAAATAATGTCATTTTAAAAATTTAGTAGGTATAGTTTTTTTGATTTTCACCATCTAAGAATCAAATTGAACTAGATAAACCAAAATTTCAAAAAATTAAATCAAATAAACGAAAAATCCTAGACTAAAATAGCTTATGGTTTGTTTAGAATTTTTATTTCAATTCATTTTGCTCATCTTATGTTCTTTGGCTTTTTCATGAAAAATATTTTCACTTTTTTGATAAATAAATGTATTATCTAATTATTTAAAACATAAAAATACTTTTAATCTTTAATAACTAAGTGTTTTTACCAAATTTTTAATAAAAAATAAATATTTCAATTTTCTAAGAAATAGAAAATTAAAAATATAAAATCTATAAGTAAACGCATCCTTAATATTTTTGGTGAGGGATCAGAGACTCTTTTAACCACTTTACCTTGGTATTATCTAATCTATTGTTGGATCCATTTTCATAGCTAATATAGAAACTGCCTGATCTTTGGTTGTTATACCATCCGGTGATGATGGGGAAAAACATTCTAATAGTATGCGTAATCACAAAAAGAATTATGTATATATGATTTCTATCAATCCGGCTTTAAGCAAGGTACCCCTAGTGATTCCGAGGTTTTATCTAAGATTGTAGGTCCTAATTACTCAAGAGAGGAGGAGTCAATTAAGCATTAAAATTTTTGGCCTCCTTTTTAAAAAATCAAACTTGGTATAAATAATGTTTTGATTTATTTTGGATATGTTTATAAAATAGAGTAAAACTATATTGAAACTTCTTGAATAAACTTAATAAGATAATTTTTTTTTTTTATCTTTAATAGAGTAAGATTCCTTTCAAAGAAATTCTTTAAATGACAAACAAAGATTACTTAAGCAGTGTTGAAAAGATAGTACAAAACTGAAGTTAAAATGGAGCAGGAATGAGAATGAGCAAAACACTGTGACAAGATTTTTATAGCAGTTCGGCTAATCCAAGCCTACATCCACTTTCTCAAGCAAAAGCACTTGAGTTTCAACTATTCTACTCAACTCTATTTTACTTAGGCAAAAGCTTTTAAAAGTCAATCGACAATCTTTTTCGAGACAAAAGATGTGTAAAGAAAACTCTGCTAGAGTAATTCCTAACTCTAGATACATAATTCAAAATTTCTTTTATATCACAAAGAAAGCTCTCAACAGATTACAACAAACAAGTTATAATCTGAAATAAGGAGGATGTGAGCATATGAAGTACAAAAAGTGGGACAAATAGTTATAAAGCAGATTAAAACTTTCTTTTAAGAGATGAAAATTGTTTTCCAACTTCTCTAAAAAAGTTTGATCATTTTATAAGGGTATTTATACAACAACAACTTTCTTTCTATTATTCTCCATAAAATACCTATTATCTTTCAACATAGTT
>CANXYI012121223.1:0-10559 GCA_948208565.1 Hura crepitans
ATATATATATATATATATATATATATATATATATAAAGAAATAATAAAAAATAGACTATTACGAACCACATTAACATGAGTTAGAAATTATATGTTCGTAATTTTTATTATATATGAATATGTATGTGTATAAATGATATAATATAAATTTTAATTTTAAATATTCAAATGAAATGGATTGATATCTAAAATGATGTTTTTTTTTAATTTTTTTATTACATATCAAACTATATAGAATTATTGTCAATGAAAATTAATCTATATGTAAAATAATTTATATTAAATTTATTATGATATAAATATTTCCCTTTAAAAAAAGAAGAAATAACAAAATCTCTTACTCTATAGATGGATCAAATTGTGGGCATGTTAATTTGTATTGAAAATGACAAGTTAAATTAATATTTGATAGATATGATTAGTAATTAAGAAGTTTTTTTGGGAATAGAAGAGTATTAAATAAAATGAGAGAATAATTTTTTTTTTCAAATTTAAAATATTGAAATATTTTATTAAGAGTATTTGAGACTTCTTATCTCACTAAAAGATAAATTCTGACCATTTTAACCATTTTTTTCTGTCCATATAGCATTACCCATAATTCATATACTATCTCGTATGTGTCTCCTTCCATTGACATGCTAATTATTATCTCGTTCTTGGGAATCTCACTCACTTGGAACATGAACAGATCTTTTTTAAAATTTTAATCTCTCTGTCCAAATAATAGAAGTTAATAACAGACGCTGCAATTATGACTTAACCATCGTTGATTCAATTTCTTACTTAAGATCAAAGCTAGAGTACTGCAATCCATAAGTGCTAATACCTACAACAGCTCTCAAAAAAAAAAAACATATTGGCATCGAAAAACCCGGTAACTACTCCCAAGCAAGGAACTCACCGCAGATCTTCCCAATTTACACTTCTTACAGAACCTACCATTGCTTTATCTCATAACAACCAAATCCACCTCCTCTGTTGTTCCCGGAGTTATATCTCCCTGCTTTGCAGACGCAACTAAAACCACGGTCCAGTCTTTAACATCCATGCCAAGTATATGTGCAACTCATGGGAAACGAATCACAAGAACAAAATGCATACCCACGATCCCACGAACACGGATCAACAACCTCGTTAATAAGGACCAGTGGAATCGTCATAGCAGGTGAAGAATTATTCATAAGTACTTGAACGATGTAGTTTTAGTTAGCTGAAGTACAGCTGTTAGCATTGGTTGTTAGCAACTTTTTACTGATATAAAGAACTCTCATTTCTTTCTTTTTTTCTGCAACTGAAAGTGAATGATAATATTCTCAATTTTCTTGCTCTAAACATGGTGCGGTTACCAAAATCTGATTAATCACTTTTTTTTTATCGATTACCTACAGTAGTGCTCAGATCCTAAAAAAATTTTTTTTTTTTTTGGTTCAAAGAAAATTAGTACCCACAGAATCGTGGATTGAGAATGGAAAACACTAGAGGAGGCAACCATCATCAATTGCAAATTGCTAGATCAAGTAGTAATGGAGGTTCATTTCAGCTGCAATCTTCAGATGATCCGGGAACGATTTTAGTCTCTAATCTGTTGACGGAGAGCAATTATTTTGGTTGGAGCCATTAAATGAAAATAGCTCTTTATGCTAAAAACAAATTGAGTTTTATCAACGGACACAGAAATATAAGAAGAGGATTAAGAAGAGTTGAGCAGTGGACTAGGGCCAATTCCATGGTTACATTATTGATCTTGAATGCTATGTCGAAGGAAATTGCTGAAGCTTTCGTCTATACGGCCTCTACGCATTTGTTATGGAGAGAACTTGAAGAAAACTATAGAGAATTCAAAGGACCATAGATTAATCAATTACATAGGAAGATTTCTACAGTGAATCAAGGTAACATGAATGTGAATGCTTATTAAACAAAATTGAGGAAACTATGGGATGAACTGAATTGCCTAAATCCAACTCCACATTGCACTTGTGGCAAACGTGAATGTAGAGCTGGATAACAAATGGAAGATGCGGTTTCTTTGAATAGGTTGATGCTGGGACTAAAATTATGATGATAATGAAATTTTCCAATTGTAGTAGACAGTACAAGTGGAAATATCACACTTAGTAAATAGGCACTGGTGTATATGAAATTCCAGTGGAAAAATTTAAAAGGGATACAAGCTGAGAGGCTTCCTTTCCAGCAATATCATTTTAACAGCTCCCCATCCAGCGACAAGCTCAGTAATCTTTATACCGAGTTTAGTCGAGAGCTTTAATAACCAGAGATTATCTCGGATGCCGAAATATGTACCACCTTCTCTTTTGCTGCCGGCATACTTTCATCATTTGTCCTGCAGCCCTTTTTGCAGCCTTTGACATTTTTAAGGAAGGTGCATCAGTTTTGCGTGCCTTGCAGCCTGCCATGGACTTATGGAAACTAGAAATATGCAAATAGATTAACTTCTAGAAAAAAGTTGAGATCAATTATTTCTAATATAATAGCTAAACACAAGAGAAGGGGCCACAGGTACAAAAATGAAAGAATAAGGAGGGAAGCAGCAGCTACCTGGAAAACCTCAAACTTTACGAATTGTCATGTGCCTTCAGTGCTTCAAGGATGCTACCCACCCACCTGTGAAGAAAAAATTGGATAAGTAAATATGTCACGCAGAGCAGGTGTTGAACGTTACCTCATATATCTACATAAAGAACATACCAAAATGTACATGTAACAAATTCAAACAGATCTGGAGGGGGAAAAAAAAGAAGCCTTTCCAATATTTTTAAATAAATACTAAAGGACGTAACATATTCATGGCACTCGGTGAATGGACAAAACGAGAAATGATCACAGCAGTTGCTAAAGCAAAAGCATATTTATGAGATCATATTGTAATTGCAAAGGCAACTAGTTTTGGATTTTTTTTTTTTATGCTCTACATATAGATGGCATGCATAAAGGAGGAACAGTAAAATTTATTCTTCTCATGAAATCAATAAAAGCGAAAAATCCAGAAACAGAAAAATATAAATAAACAATAATGCATAAAGATAACTGAAAATATTAATTAGACAATTAGAATGACTCCGATTACATTGTAGTGTATTCACTAGGAACTAGTGAATATGGAACTATCACACTTTATTAAAGAGCTTTATGATATTTACTTCTTGAAATAAAGCAAAGCATCCCTGTTTCATGACAAAGCCTCAATCTGTGCAACTCTAAAACAGCCAACACTATAATATGTCAATGCAAGCCAGTGAATAATATAACTGAATCAAATCCAGATGCTAGTAACCGATGTTCTCGAGAAATTTCCTTTAGAGAATCCATGATAGAGAAATTAGAATACCCTTCAAAACCAGGTTGTGTTGGAAAGTACACATTTTTCAAGCCCAATCGTTTTGCTGCTGAAGCAGTGGTCTCACCGATACAGGCCACTGAATTCTTGCACTGCTCTGATTCTGAAATAAGATTTACCCAGGCACTGCAAACAGGAGGCAGATGAAGAGTAAATAGAATAAAAACCCTGGTCATTTTAGGTAGCTCCAAAAGTGGGAGGAGACTGGAGTTGTTTTTATGAGCTGCTTTCATATCAGAGAGCAGAAAGAAGGTACCACTACATAGTACATAAAAAGTGCAATGAACAAAGGTAGATTTATGGCAGACAGAAGCAAGATAATTGAAGAATATACTAGTCAACCAAAAAAAAAAAGGGAATGAAAAAGAAGAAGGAAAAGTGGTTTCAATTAACCACGTGAATCAATTGTCTACACCGAAGCCCAACCTCTCCAGAGAAATACATTGCAAAGTGCCCTGCAAGCTATCAGTTATTACTAGAAATGCAACTAACTACTTACCGAACTGCAGAAGGAGAAGCAACTGCAACAACAGGGCAAAGAAATGCCTGCTTAAGGACCATTTGGTCAACATGATCAACCGGTTCCTGAAAGAAACAAATAGAAATAAATAAATCCAATTTACATGTCTAATTTACTTATCCATAACGTTCCTGATTGGTGCATGTACAAACTAAAGCTACCAGACAGATAACAAGTCAACCCAAGCATAGTGCCCAAAAGCAATGAAGAATATAGTCATTATCAGGGTTTTTGGCAGCTAAAGTTGCCAAGGTGCAACTGTTACTTGAGAGTTCAACTTGTGTGATGCACAAGAACTCAATTACCCTGCAGACTACATCCGCCTTTATCAATTCCCATGTTCTTAAGTCACAGTTTCTAAATGAACCAATAACAAGTCAAGAGGCAAGAAACCCCAAAGCAGGGGAATATATATGTCTTCCCTAAAATCCAAGCAATGAGAATACACCTGGTGAACACACCCTTGTACAAGCAGAAAATTCAGATCTAATGAGTTTCTGACACTGGAATTATTAAATTGGTGAAGCATAATTTACTGCTCGAGTTTTCCCACAAAAAGCAACTAGTCATGCATCCTTAAATCTATAACATCACCTAGTTAAAAATTAAAACTACCATTAGCTATAATAGATACTAACCATATCAGTTTTATGATGCACAAATTTCCAAGCACTGAAGTCAAATACCTTCATGCAGAACCAGTACAGCAAAATGAAGCATTAAAAATATAGGACTTACTGTTGTATATGTATTTAGCCTCAAAACCTCAAAGCCACGATTAGACAGGCCTTCCTCTGAAACATATCAAAAAAAGGTTCAGAAATCAGTCTTTGACAGCTTCACGCTTGATAGATTTCAAGCTTGACATGCTGGAAGTGCAAATATCGTAAGTTTCTAGCTAACCATATTTTCCTTAACTAACATGGGATGATACAAATGCAGTAATCATAATTCGCTGCTTATTTCAAATATCAAAAAAACAAATTGGAGATGCAGAAGCATGAACGTTCAAGACCTTGCAGCTCAGACAGATCAAAGTGATAAGAAATTTAATCTGATATGATTCACCATCCTGGTTTCAAAAATTAAGCTGAAGGAGCTTCTATTTACAAAGACAGTAGCAGAGATGTTGAAACAGTAAATTTAGTAGTTTGCACCTGGAAAGAGATGTTCAAAGCTTGCTATGCCTTAACCAATTTAACTGGCAACTACCCAAATACCGCCTTATTGGTTGAACCTAAGTTTCTTTAGGTGCTCCTTCCATTTCAATATAGTTTGAGAATGAAAGCATTCATAAACTATGAAGTGCCAACTGCTATATCCTGTGGCACCTTGAATAAATTTCTTTTATTAAGTAATATTTTCCCGACTGAACACAGCTAAATTCTCACAGTTGCTAATTCTCTTTACTAAAGAGCCCTTGATTCAACAAAGTGAATACAGCAATCAAAGTTTTTGCTTGACCATGAACATGGATTTAAGCTACTAGGTGCAGGGCTTGAGCAAACCATATTAAAATACTTCCAGCATATCAAAATTAAACGGGTTTAGAAGAGCAAGTGCATATTACTAAATGCTAAAATAGAAAAAAAGGAAGGCATATTCGTTGATAGAAACATGCAACAAGAAGGACTGTGCTTACCTATCTCGTTACTTGCTTTTGCCGAAGCTGGATACAACACAGTACATCTTTTATTCTGACTCTTTGGAAGCTCTGACGCCAAAACTTTACCTGTAGCTGGAGAATAAAAGAATTTGTGGGAAAGGGAACAGTGTACACATTACAAGTAAAGCAATAGAAAAAAATAATAAATTACTTAGTAATCCAGTGAAACATGACAAGGAAAAACGCAAGGCAGCCACTAATAGACAAGCTGCCTGCATACTTAAACATCTGAGAATACCTTTTGATGGTGCAAAGGCAATTTCGAGAGGGCAACAGGAAGACTGCATTACTTCATCAAAAATGCTTGCTGTACCAGCTCCTACAACCCCTACCTTCACATTTGGGGTTCCAGCTGCCCTGTGGACCAAAGCAAAGGCAAGTTCTCTCCTCAGAGAATTTCACAAAACGAGATATGGTTAGCTAGACAAGAACTAAACAACTGCCATAAACAGTATGTCATTTGGAACCCTAAATATAGAGCTGAATACAGGCACATAGCATCATTCCAGATAATAAGTAGCAAGAATTGTTTCAACAAACCATTTTGAGAACAGTATATGCGGTGCTTGGTATAACTGAAAAGACAAGATTCTGACATGATGCAAGTCAACTGGATTTCTTTTGCTTTCCATGGCTTTTTCAAAGAGAGGGAGAGGTATGATAACAAAGAAAACAGAGCAGAATGAGAAAGGAAGTGGAATATACTACAAAAGAAACATCATCTTGCAGGGCCAATATCTACTAATATAGTTAACCATAAGTAACTATGGAAAGAAAATTTCCTTGTCTGTCGATAAATACACATTTTCTGGTAAAAATCATTCCAAGTGCATAATCATCAGATGAGATGTTGAACTGAAAAAGACAAAATAAGACAAAACAACCATGCATTCCAAATTCAAATTTGAGTTGAGTAACAAAGCTTTTAATACTAACAAAACATCTGTGTTTGCTTTTCAGCCAAAATTAAAGGAAAACTTAAGTCTTAACATAGAATGCTTTATCTTGTCAAAACTTCAAACACATACCTCCATGCCTCTAGAAATACTGAGCCTGCTTCAGGAGAAGTTATGACAATCCAGTCAAATGAACTATCTGCCGAAATCATATTTAAAAGAGAATAATAAGAAATCAAAAAGAAGTAGTACAATTAATTTTTGACTAGGAAGCTTAACAATATTTTCTTATACAGCACACACTATATTATCAGCATTAAAGATATAATGTTGATTGCAGCAAATATGCAAGAGAGCATCCACTTATTGGCATACAGAAAAAGCAATGACCGCCTTCCCAATTTTTCTTAATATTGATAACACGAGCATAAAATGAAAACAAAGATATATTTGGTGAAGGAGGCATTAATGCACAAATTTAAAGAATCAGTTCAGATAATATCAGTCTGGACCACACAACAGCCCTATCTGAGACAATAGGAATCTCTAGCCCTAATGCTTTTTTCTTTTCTTTTTTTTTTTTTCTTTTCCCCTACCTTCAAGGGAATAGAAGAAGCTTGGCAAGCAAATGGAACATAGAATTGACATAACGATAGAAAGCTTAAAGATTCCTATGTAGCTAATCCACAAAGAATAGAAGATTACCACTTAATACAGAAGGGAGTCTATCCAAATCAGATCCTTTGGTATGCTGAATTAGAGGAAGCTCCATGCAACTGATCCCATGTTTGGCCTAAAAATATAAAATCTTAACTATGTGTTCTAAACATTCAACAACTATTAATTTCATACTATATCACATAGAATGACCAACATATAATCATCATATATGTCCTGGTAATAGCATTCCACAAAACTCCTACCTCATACAAAAGTCAGCAATATAATTCAGATAAAAATAGAACTCAAAAAGGTTACATATCACTATTCAAAAACTATTTTCGCTCACTATCATGACTACCTACAATTGAAACAAACCTGATATTTCATTGCTAGAATTGATTAAAGAAAAATTTGTAAAGAATGGAAAACCAGAATGCATATATGAAACAATTGTGCTTTAGTCATAATGAAGGGGACAGACCAACTACAGCCTCGTGGCACACAAGAAACTTTATAGTTGTTGATGGCTGTGAATAGTTGCTAGAAGTCAATGGCAGATCATCTTGTGACAAGGAGTGTTCAATGAAATAAATGAAAAACTATAGTCGCATCCACTCATTTAAAAAAAGAACGAAAGAACGAACAAGAAACAAAAACTGTTTTGGCCCTCGATCATTATGTTTACTTGGAATGTAAACTGATCGATTCATGAAATATCAGTATCCACCACTGAGGCATTATTTACGCAAATACAAAAAACTGCAACAGAAACTAGAAAAGCAGCTCTCAACATGAGATCAGAACATCACCCCGTTGCTTCGCTTTTTAAATTATTCAAATTTATCTTCAATGGCGTATTTATGGCTGTGCAAAATTAATATCAATGGGATTCTTGCAGTCTAGACTTGATATGCTCTGTCATTGCATATATATTCTGAAAACTACTTAGGAAGATATTTCATAAGTGTGAGCTGCCGAACAAAATAGAAGATAAACAAAATGTCCAAAAAAAAAATGGAACAAGAAAATACTCATCCGATAATGAGTCTCCGCTTAGAACACTATAAAAGAAAAAAATGCATAACTTCATTCGGATTAAAATAATAATCGGTGACAAAATAGTGGAGGTCCTCAAGAATTTTTCAGTACGGTTACAATTCAACTCTAACTTCGAAAGGCTCTAACCTCTGGATCACACTCAAGATTTAGTAATAGCTGCACGCCATGGATATTTGTTGAACAACATGTAATATACCAAAAAAATGCACCGTCTATGTTCCACATTAAAACAAACAATTGAAATGAGAAAAATATAATATCCAAAAGATAAATTCGAAAAATTAAAAACAATTAAAAGTCAATCCAAATTCTAACACAGAGAAAATTAAACGCTTGAGTCTAGACTTTCAATAGAAGGCATAAGACGAAAGCTCCTACAAATAGAGAGAGAGAGAGAGAAGGCACCAGAGCTTTAATGAGCTTGCCATTTTTGCCTCGCTCTCTTGTGACCAAGACTTTCGGCTTCGAACTGGAAACAGAAGTAGAGGAAGGAGAAAAGGATGAAGAAGGAGCAGCAGCAAGAATAGGAAAATGAAATTGACGGTGAAGTTGCAGGCAAGAAGAAGAAGAAGAAGAGGAAACAGGAGGAGCGAAACAGAAGTGAGAGAAACGAGCCATTTGCGACGTGTGGGCAAGAGAGTGAAGAGCCAATTGGCCAGCTGTTGACAAATTAAACGCCCATCCCCATAATTGATTATCAATGTTATTTTAATCAAAATATCTAAGCGCAAAAAGCTAAAGGAAACATAAACTATAAACCCAAATTAGCGTCGACCCAAATCGGTGCAGTAGGTACACCTGTAGAAGTTGCTGGAAGCCACGTGGCGTCTCCGGCGGTAAACAACCAACCAGATGCTACCACGTAGACTTATCATCGCTCGTGGAATTATCATTTTGGCTTGTCACCAATCAACCC
The DNA here is from genome assembly GCA_948208565.1 of Hura crepitans. NCBI lineage: Eukaryota > Viridiplantae > Streptophyta > Magnoliopsida > Malpighiales > Euphorbiaceae > Hura > Hura crepitans. The sequence continues at coordinate 9,082 of CANXYI012121223.1, forward strand.
TTTATGCTTTGCAACACCGAATCTAGCCATCATGTGCTTTCTTCCGAAATACTTTGGTAGGCCCACTATGGGCTCTCATTTAAATTAGTTTTATTTTAACTTTTATATTTCTTAAAATCTATACATCGTTATACTTAAAAAAATATTTATGTGATTAAACTGATTTTATATAATTAAATTATGCGCAAAAAATTAATAAATAATAAAATTTTAAATATTATACTATTCTCTTAAAAGAAATAAAAGGGGTTTAGTTTCCTTTTTTATTTATTAAAATGATTAAAGAGAAATTGTAAAAATTATTCTTTAATTTGACCTTCTTTTAAAAATCCATTGTATAATTTTATATGAATCTTAATCAAATTTGGTATATTTTGCGACACGATTAAAGATTTAATTGTTCCCCAATGACCAAGCCAGCCCTAGCGCGCTGTGCGCCCCACGAGCCCAACACTTTACAGCTCAAATCGATTACCCTAAAGTTATGACCCACTGAGGCATCGAGCCGACCGGAGCCAATGCATGCTTCGTTGCAGCCTCATTATCCATCGTATACTACCCTATTGACAACCGTCTATATTGTTGACTTCAGCGTTAGAATTTAATCGAGTGATTTCTGCGGGCTCACCAATACTAACAGCACGAAACTGTGGTCTGAAACGGAAGCACAAAGAAAATATTACTCACGTGCACTGCGCGAGTGGACCAGAAGACTGTTCCGCTGGCCTCCTTTAGCCTATGTTTGGATTGAGGTAATGGAGGAGAATTGAGAGTAAAGTAAATTAAATTTAGTCTAATTTTTACTGTTTAGATAATAAATTAGGAAAGTAATTTAGAGTAAAGGAGGAAAAAAGAGAGTAAATAATTTACTATATATTTTTATTTTTATTTCTCTTTAAAACGAAGAGAAAGGAAAGTAAATAAAATAAATTTTTTCATTTTTCTTTATTAAAATAAATTTAATTTTTTTTATAATTTACCTATAATCAAATAATATAAAAGTAAATTAAAAGAAATTCCATTTATTTTCTTTTCATTTTCTTCGTTAAAATAAATCTAATTTCTTTAACAATCCGTTCTCATCCAATCAAAGCATTAATTTCCACTTTAGGCCTTTTGGGGGTTTGTGTCGGCAAGCAGCATGAGGGTGAATAAAAACAAACTAAGATCAAAAATAAATCAAATTTAATTTATTTAATTTTTAATTTATTTAATTTTTAATTTAAAAAACATTTATTTGTTTAATTTTTAAATTATAAAAACAGAATAAATCAAATTAATTAAACTATCAAAATGTGATTTTTAAATATTTAAAATCATATCTTTTTATTTTAAAATAATATTATATATAATATAAATAAATAAAAAATTTGGTTTGATTTGATTTAGTTTAACTTTTTGTACTTAATTTAATTATTTAAAAAAAAATTGATCTCGACTGCGGCATAAGGCTTCTGCTTTGGCGTCCTCCTAGGCTG
>CANXYI012121344.1:0-10009 GCA_948208565.1 Hura crepitans
GAGAAGTCCAACAACAAGGCCCTTTGAAAAACTTAAGGGGTAAGAATTTGACCATAGGGGCAAGCAATGACCAAGCAACTAAGCCAAGAAAGAATTCTCATAGATTCACCCATCTAAATAAGCCTTTGTGCATAATGCTTATGGAAAAAAAGAAAACCTCTTTTAACCCTTAATACCTAAAAACCATTTCTCACCACTTTCACCTAACCATTGCCATGACCTATATGTGCTCAGCACCAAAAGACTAGCCACCTGATAGACAATTGTAAAACCCTTCATCGAGTAATCGATGACCTTGTAAACCGTAGTGCAATACCTAATCTTAAAGATTGCCTATCACCAACCTTACTATCATCCCTCAAATCTCTAAAAAGTGAGGTTCTCTTTTCCTAACATTCGGTCTGCCACCTTATGAGCAAAGTATTGACAATCTGTAGGATCATGCCAATTAAAGATATGGAAGGATCCAATGAAGATTGGATAAATTGCCTATATTTTCTTTTCTAATTATTTCTTTATGTTGGAATAATTAAGGTTTAATAAAGCATTGTTTTGGCTTTTCATGAGCATTTTTGTTTACATCATTAATTGCATAGCATGGTACCTTTGAATGTGAGTTGAGAGATTTCAAACAAAAAAAAGCAAAAAAAAAAAAAAAAGAACAAACATGATCAACTTAATCTATAGGTAACAAAAATAGTTCATAATTTTTCTAAGAATGGCTCGCCACTACTACATATAATTTTGAAGCTTAAAACGTGATCTATTCTAATAAAGCATGAGAAATATCCTTGAACACAAGATATGAGATAAATAACAAATAATAAGCTAGGTGCAAATAAACCTAAATGAATGCTAAAAGAGGTCTAAATTCAATAGGCTCCAAAACATAAAGCATTAAATTTTGTCTAATAAATTCTTTCAAAACCTAAGAACCATTCTAAACAACAAACATTTTGTAGTTCTTGCTCACCTAAAATTGGAAGGTTTAAAGCTTCAAAGTGTATAAAAAATAGAATAATTTACCTTATCTTAAGCCTTAAACAATTAAACATTCTTTTTTCAACTATGATTGCCCTTATTCAAAAAGAAAAGGAGTTTTTTAATTCTTACTAGGTCGATCAATTAAGAGCATGAGACTAGGTAGAAGTTACTAAAAAATTGAGAGAATATTTATTAAAAAAATCTTATGACTAGCTAATAATAGGGATATCATCAATATATTACTCAATAAGGTCAAAAAGATGAAATTCAATGTATAGCTGAAGCAAAAAGTATTCAAAACACTTATAGGGACACAAAGCTAGCACCCACAGTAAGGTACTTATTGATCTCAATAGCTCTACGAACCTCTAAAGATGTGAGCTTTAAGACATATCACTCTAGGTTTACAATTTATGAAAGTTTATAAGCTTCAAAATATATCCAACCATTTCAAAGGTGCAAGTCCAAAATCAATTGATCAAACACTACATAATAAGATCCCAAGCCTTAATCAAATGTGGATAAGCTAATTTAAAAAAAAAAGAAAAAAAGCTTGTTAGATTGAAAAATTGGAAAATGTGGCCTATGCAAAAATTAAAGCATACCTTGTTAGATTGAAAACCTATAAATGGTAGTATAGGCAAAAATTAGATGTTAAGAGAAAATATTTAGTTGGAAAATCTTTGTACCAGCTAATAATAAGGGCACCATATTATGCCATGACATACATTTGCTACTAAATCACTTGTTCAGACGTCATCCTTTAGTCATATGTGCATAGATGCTCCCTACAATGAGTTGACATTTTGCCTCACCATTTTTATGGAATATTCCATCTGACTTGCTCTTCTCCTCTTTTATAAAACTTTTCATCACCTTAACTCAACCTATTTCTTCATGTGACATTCACATTAACCCTAACCTAGCCTACCACTTCACAGCTTCACTTTTCATCAAACCCAAGTTTTTCCTATGATAAGTTTGAGAGGAGAGTAATCTCAATAACATGACATGCACTGTTTCTTGCATTTAGACACATAGTTACCTATGAATCCACTAGTAGAATATAGATTCATTCACACATAAATTCTCAGAATTGACACCTATTTGTCTATACATGCATCCATATTCATCTTCCATCAAGCATAGGATTCATTCATCCATCCTAGAAAAAAGATGTATTCATTATTTTGCCATCATCATTCATTAATTATAAGGAAGGATTCATTCATTGATTCAACTAGGAAAAGGATATATTTATCATACAATAACCTATACATGTATTCTTCATTCATTCAAATTCATCATTTGTTTAGGATAAGTAAGAAAACATGAGCATTACTGCATTCCTTAGAAAAACATTAGATAATTGAGAGTATATCTTGTCACATTCCTTCATTTAGAAAATTAGGGACTAACACACATGCCATTCAATTCATGCAAACATATTTTCCTTCATTATGCATTCCTCCCTTTTGACATATTCACATCAAATCATTCAATTACTTCACTAGAGTCATCTCATTCACCACTTTCATGTTTCCACGCTTATCCATATGATAAAGTGCATTCATTTATTCAAGAGAAAACTGGGTTACCACATCTAATTATTAAAAAACATTCATACATTTGCATATGTAATATATCATTCACTAACCCATATTAAGTAAGCATTAAAGCATCCAACACTAGTCACATACTTCAAGCATATAACATACATACACATGTATTATTTATAAAGTCTAGCATATTCATAAAAAAGATTATGGTACAAAATATTCATTAGGCTTACATGCATCATTACAAATATACATACATTATCATTTATCATTTGGCATAAGCATCTTATCTAGGCATATGCTTATAACTCACATAGCTTAAGATCAGAAAACATGCATGTGCATATCATTCTAGAAAAAGGACATTTATTCACATATCATAGAAAAGTCTCATTCATCTAAAGTACAAACTTACCCATGCAAGGCACTATATCTATATTAGTCTATATCAATTCCCACATGCATATACCTTATTCATCTAGGTCAGGTACACTCATAAGCCTAAATGCATTTAAGACTTTAACTCATGCATCAATCATGCACTTATATCACACACAACACATGTGCACATGATGTCACACACATACTTTTATGATATTAATGTCCTTAAGAATAGATATGGTTCAAACCATTTCCTTAGACCTATCACTAGATTCAGTTTGGTCCATATTATCAAACTAACCTCTAAGCTTTTCACTAGATTTGATTCGATCCATACCATTAAACTATTCTTCAAGCTTACCACCAAATTTAGTTTAGTCCATAATATTAGACTATTCTTTAGGCTTATCACTAGATTCTATTTGATCCATAACTTCGGACTATTTTAAGACCTATCACTGGATTTAATTTAGCCTACAACATCAGACATATCACTAGATTTGGTTTAGTTAGCCTATTTAGACTCAATTTTAGATTCAATTTGGTTAGTTTATTTAGACACATCACTAGATTTGGTTTGGTAAGCTTCTTTAAATTTATCAATAGATTTAGTTTGGTAAACATTTAGCTTATTTAGGCTTATCATTAGATTTAATTATGTCAACTCTTTATGAATTATCACTAGATTTGATTCTGTCCAATTGTAACGTACTAACCTAAAGACAAGTAAACAGTCATATTCAGTGTAGTTTTCTTCAGTTCAACATCTTAAAATTCCTTTGAAAGGAAGTAGCCACCCATATTCGATGTAGTTTATCTTTACCTATAGGCTAATAAACACTTATATTCGGTGAAGTTTTCTTTATTTTAACATCTTAAAACTCCCTTGCAAGCAAATGGGCACCTATATTTGATGTAGTTTATCCTCACCCAAAGGTGACTAGGCATCTGTATTCAATGTAGCATACTTTTGAACCTTATTTAGAAACTTCAGAAGCAAAGACATGTTTAAATGTCGTTACATTTTTACTTTACCAGAGGATGAGCAGGCACCCATATTTGGTGTAGTTTATCTTCTTATTATCAATTCTTTTTCTAAACGAAGATACAATTTAGATCTAGCAAGATTTTGCAATGATTTAGAGGTAGGCACCCATATTTGATATAACTTTGTGCCAAGTAAGTATCTCTAAATAAAGTACTTTGATATGCACTATTAATTTAGCATTTCATAGCACACACCAAAGTGGTAGCAATTATAAATGCCTCAATTTTATGTCTAAAACATTCTTATAGATTCGAATTTTAACTCAACCCAAGAAGCTCATGGTGCGACACAAATTCAAGAAAAAAATGGGTATCTATGTTGGTAGTAGAGGCTTAGGCAAATAAGCCTAAGGCCAAAGCCTAATAATGATTCCAATGGGGTATGGGGGCAAAGGCCTCACAGTATGGACTCCACTTTTTTTTTGCCTATGATGATAACCAGAGATAGTTTTAAGCAACAAGGCAAGAAACATAAAACCATGGTCTATACGGACTATCATGGTGCAAGTTTGCATAAACTTGATGCCATAAGATCCATATAGACTAACATAATACCAAGCCTAAGGCCCATGAATAGCCCGAGTAAACTCAAAGCCTATGTTTGTATGGACTTATAGACAAAAAGCTTCTCAAAGCGTGATCTTCCTATTTAGACTCTAATTTATTATCCTAGTAGGACTTTGCTTCTTTTATATGGGAAAGCTATCCACCAACCATATAAATACCCTTCCCCTCAACCTATTTCGGTAAGGAAGAGAATAGACACACAATCTATAGACATGATTATCACCTAATTTCTAAAAGTCTAGGCAAAGAATCCAATATAATATTTGCTCTACTAGTCCTAAGCCCTCGCTAAAATAGTCATTCTTTCTAAAACCCAACCATTGTCTTATTGCTTGGTGCTAACTTCAAGATCAGATCTGAGGCTCCTTTCATCATATTCTTTGATTTATTTATGTTGCTCACCTTAACCAATGATCTCTAATGATTAATAGACATGTGAGGTGATTTTATGTAATCCCCACATCAATTATAGGTGTTGGTTAACCTTTTAAACCATTTTAATCTTATTTTTAATCATTCATTGAAAATTATAATTGCATTATTTTCTAAAATTGACAACTAAGTTTGCATGGACCAATTTTAATGGTTGTGAGGTTTGTGTTGGCCTATTGTTCAAATATGTATATAATATAAAGTCCGTACAAACCAATGTTCGATAACAATTTTCTATTTACTTTGTATACTATGTTTCAATGTATTATGCTTACCATGTTGACACATTTTTAAGTTGTTATCATATTGTATGACTATTATGTTTTATAATATGCATGTTGGTGATATCTTGTAATTAATGTATGGTCTACATGGACTCCCTTTTCATGAGGTGTGTAGTCCATATGAACATATGTTTTAAATTCTAGTCCTTATGAATATCTATATTTGTTGTCAGGTTTTCCTTTACATAATCAATTCATCATTCTCTTAGTTGTAATAATCATTCAGGCATGCATCATGATCAAACATGTTTGTATCACAAAAGTTGTTATCATTCTATTTAGTATTGCTTTTAGGTCTTCATGGACCATTATTTGTGTTACTAACCTATTTTCTTGAGTTATGTAAGAGTTACCATTCTTAATAAATTGGAGGTTCGAATGGACATATTAGACATGATATGTTATAGTCCACATGGACATAAATTGGAGCCATATTAAGTCTACACAGACTTGACGACATATAGATAGGACCTATTATATGCCATGAACTACTTCATTTGATTTTGTGCCCTTTTATTTCTCTTAATTATTTTGGATTGTAATAGGTAGCTTAATAACTTGTTTTACATGCCAAAAGCCTAACCTCACATTAAATGATTTTCTACATAATTAATTGGTGTTTTCTTAATAAAATAATTTTATGTTTTCTTTAATAGAAGTCACATGGAAAATATATTTTAACAAAGGCCAATCTCCTAAAGATAGGAGATGGGCAATTACTACAAATTCCTATGGAATTATGGGTAATTGTCAAGTCAAACAACCACTAATAAATGACTCAATTTTTAGTTGTCAATACATATTTGTGCTTATAGTATATTTTTAATACTATAACTTATTTCTCTAAGTGAAAAGGTGACATAAATGCTTGCTCATATGATATGGGATTGTTAAATGTTAGAATATAATGGAAGGTATATTATTATTGCATAAATATGATCTAATTTTGAACCCTTCCCAGGTAAAATTTTAGTGGTCTTAGTTTAGAGCCAGGTGGCGAGTCCAATCACAAATCGCTCTTGTCCTTGATAAAGTACAATAAATCTATAGGGATGATTTGAATATCTAAAGAGAATAATGTTAGATAAGCTTGATAACAATAGGTGGCTATCAAGAATATCCTTATGTACTTGAGAAGAACTATGGATTTTTTTGTGGTTTGTTAAGAAGGAGATCTATAGGTTAGCATGCATACTTATGCCAGCTTTTAATTAAACAAGGATGACTATAAGTCTCAATTTGGATATGTATACATTATGTGTAGAGGAGAAGTTACTTAAAAGAGTTCCCATATGATACAACTATGGATTCCATGACCAAAGCTGAGTATATAGTAGCTTCTGATACATCTAAGGAAGCTATTTTGATTATGATGTTAATTTCTAAACATTAAGGGGTTCCAAGCATTATTGATCTAATATCTTTGTATTGTGAAAATAATAGGGCTATTGCATAAGCTTAAAAACCATAGTATCATCAGTGATCCAAACATGTACTTCAGCACTACCATCTAATTAGAGAGATTGTTAGTAGATAGGGCATGAAAATTGAAAGGGTTCCTACAGATTAAAACATAAATTGATCTTCTCCTAAAGCACTATCATAAAGGAATTTTGATCAACATGTAAATGTAATGGCCATTAAGTACATGGGTGATTTTCTCTAGTGTAAGTAGGAGATTGTCAAATATATGCCATAGAGCTTATGTAATAGGGTTATATTCATGTATTTAATATTTGTGATTTAATGTAAAAGGCATTTCTTTTTATATCATGGTACTTTTATATATTACTTATAATTGTTTGTAATTTCTTAAACCATGTTATAAAGTCTTTATTATAAATTCATAGTACAGAGGAAATCATGAAGTGTTAATGATGTGAGATTCTTGATACATGTAAATGTGATATACATAAATATCCTTGATTATAGTATTAACAAGATAGGACATTATTAATATAGATATATCAGCACATGTTATATTTCTTGATTGGATTAAGCAGTAGTTCTCACAAGCTATAAGCATAGAGATGCTTAGAGTAAACATATAGATGCCTACTCTAGATGGAAATACATTAAAGACCTACTATAAGATGTTGACATTGATACTTAATCTATGTCAATAAAAGTATCTCATCATAGTAGTGGTGCAAGTATCCTTAGATTTGAGATCACAAACTATGTCAAATATGGAGTGGCATACTTTGACTACAAAGATTTTACTTTGAATAAGATTTATACATAATGAGGTGCTTGTGTATGGCATGACATATTTAAACATAGGGTAGTAATCAATTAATGATTCACAACCATTGATTATAATGGGATGTTTATCTCATAGTTTTGATGAGTAATCTTTATTTAGGAATCTTTGACCAAAGTAAGATGCCATGTGTGAATGGGATTAACAGAGGTTATTTTTGGAATAAAGATAAAATTATCAAAACAATATGTCTATGGCTTAATTATACATACTTAGTTAAGCTTTGAGTTGACATAACTCTATACTCTAAATTGGATGGGATAAAAGATTTTGAAAGGAGTTTATTGCACCGAAATTGTATATAAAAGGGTTAAGTCAAACCATTTGACTTTTTAATGCTTGAGTAGTCATGATGCACAGATAGATGCTTCTCTTAGCTTGTGTACAAGTGGTATATCAATTAGTGAATTGATATTGATTTAATAAGATTGAATCTATAGAGTCATAGTTAGATAAAGACTCCAATTCAATATATATTGCCAAACTATTCTAGAAACCCACTAGGCCACACACATACAAGGTGTTTGAGGAAGATTTAATGACATTGAATGTTCTAATGATATGAGATATAACTAGAAGTTGAAGTAAGAAAAAAAATAAGCAAATGGTCTTAAAAAAAATAAGCAAATGGTCTTAGGGTCCATTTGCAAATGAGAAGTCCAAAAAATCAAGGTTTTTAGACTTAGGCCTTACTAAGTCTAAATTCTAATTGTTCTTGCATTTGATTTTTTATGGGCTTTTAAAAGGTTTAAAAGGTCTTAAATTAGAGTAATTATTACTCAAAATAGGGCTTAGGAGTGCCATATAGGATTAATAAAAGTGGGGCCAAAGCAGATTGCACATGAGCCTATTAAAAGGCTTATATGCATAGGATAGAAAAGTGCCCAATTGATAGGTCCATTCAAGTCCAACTTAGGGCATATTTTAAGTATTAAAATCTGACCTAAGTAGGGTTTATTTATGATTTAAATAAGCTTTATCACAGCAGCCACCATAGGTACATTTTTTGTAGTAGAAATTGCCATATAAAACAATTGAAAACACACAAATTTCTTTTTCTTCCTTCATCCGCTTGAAAATCCTACTAGCACCTAGATTTTCAAGTAGCTCTCTTCTAAAAACATCTTTTATGGATTAAAATAGAGGTGTTCTCAACTAAGGATCATTGTGGTTTGCGACAACCTAGTGAAAAGAGCAAAAGAAAAGGAAAGCTGTATGTTGGAATCGCATAGAGAATTTACAGTAAATTCTTATTCTTTGATTTCATCATATATAAGATTTTTGTTTTTCAATTTTTCAACATTTTATTTCATCTACACATGAGTCCATGGAAATGAACAATGGTATCAAAGCCTAGTTATATCGAAAAGTTGAAAACTATTGTAGTTTGTTGATATCCCGCAGTTAAAATTTAAAATTTTGGTTTGAATTTTCTATATGCTTTTTCAATTTTTTTCCTTTTTAATGGTTATATTTGGATTATAGCTGATTAGTAATATTTTTTTTCTGGCTTTGTGAATTTTTGTTCTTTTATATGCTTGAAGGAACAAAAATTATGAATATTTGCTATGATGGTCAACTTAAATGTTACTCTCTGGTTTGATTAGTTATTTAATTAGTTTTAGCCCTAAATTTTATTTTTAGATTCTTAAAACATCAAATTTCAAATCTATAGCTAATCAATAAAATTGGATTTTATTTGATAATTCAAGTAATTAATTGAACAGTAAACTCGAGTTCTGATAGCGTTTGTCAATAAGTTTTGGAAAATTTTGTTTAATTTGATTTTTATTGTTTTTAGCTCTAAATTATTTTTTCTAAGTTTATAAGGGATGTAAATTTAGTTCTAGATTTGGCCAATAAAATTGGATTTTATTTGATATTTTTAAAAAATCATTAAACATACTTTTTAAGCTATTTTTTCACAATAGAAATCAACTAAATTAGGTCAAATTTTTTAAAATGATTTCTTTTAGTTTATTGCCCCAAAATATTTTTCATAAGTTTCATATGGATTGAAAAATAATTTTGCGGCTGATAAATAAAATTGGATTTTATTTGATAATTAAAAGAATTATTTGAAAGAAATTTTGGTTGTTGACAGCTCCTATAAAACTAATTAAGGTTTTATCAATGGTGTCAAAATTTGATTTTGCTTCCTTTAAATTCTAGACTTATTTATTCATCATTATGGGATAATTAAGATTAATTTGAATATTTTGTATGCCCAAAACTAATTGCATGTGAATTGGATTCATAATTTTGTAATAGTCGTATGGACATATATTGTATTCACTATCAATAATGATCAATAAATTAATTTTGAGTTGACTAATTGGATTAATTTTGTTGGTTATTGTATATAATTTTATATGTTCATGCTTTCTAGAATTGGTCCAAAATCGTTTGGAACAATTATTTTACAAAACAATGCAAATTGGTTTATTAGTAAATGCTAGAAATTTTATTTTTGACATTAGTGCAATTTGAAA